>JAODAL010072202.1:0-15211 GCA_025379985.1 Phyllomedusa bahiana
ACTGTATGGCAAAGGAAATTTAAAAGGGGTTGGGCCATTTTAAAGCTGGACAATTGCCCACTATTTTTAGCAGGCAGAAAACAAAAACTTACTACTAACAAAAAATGCTTAAAAAAAATCTTGTTTTTACTGTTACTTGCTCATAACACCTCCCCCTGCAGTCATCCCACTTGTGTGCACACAGCTTGTGAAATGGAAAATTTATTTCTCAAGTCATGCGCATAGTCTACCACTCGCATGTGGTGTTTCCGAACACTGCAGATCAGAACTACCTCTTGAATCTTGGAGTCAGCATACACAAAAACACCATCACTGTTTCAAGACCACACAAGGCGTAAATTTTTAAGTAAACTTTTTTCAACCATTAGTCCCCCTCCTTTCCCAAAAAACATCAAAAAAAACTGCACAGAAAAATATTTACTGGGGATGTCTCCCAAATTTACATGCGTCTCACGAGCATCTTTTATCCCCTGTGCTTGACGTAGGCCATCATTCCCCCAACATCATTAGCAGACAGAAACGGCATGAAAAGCGTTACGATTCCACTCCTGACACCAGGTCCCCATTTTTAGATACCAACTGAAAAGAGCAAAGTTTTCCCCTTTGCTTTAATGAAAATAGCTGTCGTGATCTGTGCCATATTGCCAAAAAAAGCTTCACGAAGTGTGCAACAAGCCAGTACCTACTGTACATGTGCGCCTTCCTAAATGGAGGAAAAAAGCAAGATCGGTTTGCTGAACTTGTCGTTCAGCTCAATTAATCGACCTGATTAATTTCATGCATTTGCTATACAAATTTTCATTATACATTTTTTTTTGAAAAATTAGGCTATTTTTTTTGGGGAAGGGCAATATATTTCTCCAAGTTTCCCTCCTATGTAAGGACAGAGCAGACCTCACCTTAGAGGTAATTAATTAATTAATTAATTATTAGTACACGGGGGAACTTAAAGGGAATATGTCACAAAAATGACCTATTATTTAACTCATATTTTTTTTATGAAAACACTTTTTAAAAAACAAAAAAAAAAAAAAAACCCTTACACACATTGGGTGCACCTTTCAGTTTTATCCTGCCTGTGCTATATCGAGAAGACATAAAAGCTTTCTTTAAAGAACAGGAATTTTTCATACAAACACAGATCCACCATTCACAATAAGAATAGTCACACTGCCCCTCTCTCCTTTTCTGCACAATGACTTTTTTCCGGGTTACAGACAGGCCTAAAAAATTTTTCCTGTAAAAGGGTCAATGGGTCTGTTTCTCTTCAAGATCTTATTCCCATGAGCGCTGTAAAGAATCTCTCCAATCCGTTAAAAGCGTTCAGGCAAGATATTCCCCCATAATTATATACTAACCAAAATAAAAAAAATCTACAATCAAAAAATAAAAAAAAGCTAAAAAGAAAAGAATATTTACAGTATATTTTTTTTTAAACTAAAACAACAAAACAACTGGCAATAGATTTTCTTTAAGGGGGGGTAACCAGAAACGGTCATGCCCTTGAATAGGGACAAAGAAAGTCATCTGTGTGAGAGTATCTGAGAAAAGGAAGGTTTTTATCTCTTTTGTAAGTTGGTACAGAGAAGCCCTCAGTAATAGAAGGGTTTCCCAAGTTAAAAAGGCGGCTCAGTTTGGGACCAAAGGGGGAATGGGTTGGGCCCTTGAGCAGGTGGCATGGATTTGTTTTTAACTGCATACATCCTCAGAATAGGTAGAAAGAGAAAAAGGGGGCAAAAAGAAAAGGGGCAGAGTACAGGTAGTGAGACGTTTGTGCCCAAACTACGTTATCGTTATGGATAGTCTAATGGGCAATTATCATGCCGGACTGATATCATAAAAATTTATCCCCGATGCCCATTAAAAGTCTATGGGAGGAATAACCCCCCTTAAATTCTTATACCCAAACAGGGGGGAGAAGCGGGAATTTAAACACCACAACAGCAAAGTGAACATGCTACATCTTGGGCAAAAAAATTTGGGCAACAAGAGTCACAAAAAAAAACTGACAACAATTCACTATCCCGCCCTTGTACCACAGCATGACCCTTAAACCTGCAAAACCCACAAATTAAAAAGGCCAGAAGGCATATTTTTAACCATCATTTTAGATGAAAGGGACATTAATCCCTTCCTGTACCACAGCATAAAACCCCCCAAACCCCACAGACCCACAATTAAAAAGTGCTGGAAAAAGTAGTTTTTAAACCACCCATTTTAGTTGAACTGGACATTGACTTACCTGTCCTGGACCACAGAAAAGACCCTTAAACCTTCTGACCCACAGATTTAAAAGTCGGAAAAAAAGGGGATTTTTGAACCACCATTTTATTTGAACGGACATTCACATCCCTCTCCGGGACCGCAGCATGACCCTTAAATCTACATGCCCCAAAATTAAAAAAAGGCCTAAAAAAGGAGTCTTTAAACCCACCATTTTAGTTGAACTGGACATTGAGTATACCTGTCCTTTACCGCACATACTCTTAAATCTGTTTGACCCACGAAAAAAAAAGTGTGGGAAAAAGGGAGTCTTTAACCACCATTTTAGTTTCACTGACATTGACTACCCTGTCCTGACCGCACATGACCCCAAAAACCCACATGACACACATTTTAAAAAAGGGCCTGAAAAAGGTGTCTTTGAACCACCATTTAGTTGAACGGACATTGACTATGCCTGTCCGGACTGCAAAACCCCAAACCCATGACCTACGATTAAAAAAGTGCTGAAAAGTAGTCATTAACCCCACTTTTTTAGTTGAACTGGACTTCACTATACCTGCCCTGTCCCCCGCAGCATGACCCTTAAACCTTCTGCCCAACAGAAAAAAAGTGCCGGAAAAAGGGTCTTTGAACACCATTTTGGGTTGAACGGGACATTGCCCTATGCCGTCCTACCACAGCATACCCCTTAAATCTACATGACCCACAGATTAAAAAGTACCAAAAAGGAGTCTTTGAAGCAGTATTTTATGAAATGAACATTGACTACCCAAAATTCCCTGTAATGCAAAAGACCCAAAAACCCACACAGTCCCCTTTAGGGACCATCACGAAAATTTTGCAGTAAGAAATAAACTATATTAAAAACAACAATTTTTCCAATCCCCTGCTGGACAAAGGTACTTGCCTTTAACGGGGTGACTTTGTTCCCACTGTAACATTAGAATGAAAATAAACAAAACAGAGTCCCCATAGGTCAACGAGCCGTCAAAAATCCTGCATTCTACTGTCAAGTGGGTTAAGGGAAATTGCTGATCAAGGCGGGTGAGCTGTAAACAGGATCACGCAGGTTCAGCTAGCAGACCGGAGTTACAGGGGTTTTGGGGTGAGAGCCAGGGCGTTGTTCATCATTTTTTAAACTGCGGGGTTCAGCTTGCAGGGCCGGATTTTACAGTGGGTGCGTTGAGCCAGGCGGGAGTCTGTTACAATAAAATGGAAAAATGCCCTTATACCCAGCAACAAAAACTTCGTGCGAAGCAAGTGGGGAAAAGTGTGAGCTAAGACCCCCCCACCTTCCTCAGACACGTCAAGACCGGGGTAGCGCTTGAGAAATGTCTGCCTCACAGAGCTTTTTGCCCCTTTGTATGAGTGCGGCCCAAATTGGAAATGCGGGTGGTTGACCCCTGTTCAAACCCGGGCCCTTTTTCTTGGCTTTCTTTTCCTCGTTTTATTCAACGTGTTGGAGGAAATTGCTCTGTTCGGGGGTGGCGAATGTGCTCCATACTCAAGTCCTCTGAATAACCTACATCTTTTCAAGTTTTCCCCTTTACCTAATTGCACAATTCAGGGGAATATTGAATCACTTTTTTGTAAAAATGAAATTTATTTAGTATTTTAATTTTCTAGAGAACACTTTTTTTAAAAAATAGGAGGGAAATCCCCCCAAATTTCTTTATTTCTCTTTTTTTATTTTTTAAATGGGTTGTCTCACACAGGGATTGCTAGCATTTTAAAAGGGATCTTGCAAAAAAAAATCATTTGCAAGGTTTTTGTCCATTAACATGTCCTACCTATTCCTTTTTTTGACAGCACCTTTTGCCCATAAAATTTTAAAAAAGCATGACCCTTTTGGCCACTTTTGCAATTGTGAAGAACAAATGTCTTTTTAAAACCCACTTTTTTGTATGATAGGCCCTGTACAAAACGTATTTCACGCAGCAATGTCCAAAAAATTTTAAAAATACTTCTCAGTCACGTTAAAAATTGTGGGGGGGGAAAAGCCCCCTTAAACCCATTTCTTTCCAAAGGACCTTGATTATAGGTATCTCACAGCACCATGACCCCAAAACCATTGACATGAAAATTTTTTAAAGATGAAGTGGTAAATGAAAAACGTTTTTTTTCTGAAACCTGTAAATCGGGGTCTCTTACAGTCTCCTCACCGCAAAAAACCCGCAAAATGACCCTTTTGGGGGAAATGAGAATAAAAATGATCATTTAAAAAAAAAAAATTCAAGAGGACCATTTCTTTTGAAGAGGAATGTCAGTAGACCGCAACTAATCGGTGACCCGGCAATTTGGGGCCCCAACACATCAGAGATCCCGCCTGATTCATCTTGATAAATTTTAAACGACCCTTACCCTGGGAAAACTTGATCCTTTTCTGTAATGACTCCTCCAGCTGTGCTGAAGGGCTGCTAGATATGACGCTGGCTGCGGGCAAACAACACCTCTATGGCGTGGGCCCCGACCGGGGCCATTCATCCCATTTTGGATACCCAGAACGATTGGGTCCGGAACATACCAAAAACACGGTGTTAGATCAGATAGTCGTGCACCCTGATCTTAACCGGCTCTTGTGTTTTTAATTGTGCCCTTCATTACATCTTGGTGAGGGGTAAAGAAGGATTTCCAAGGTCACCCTTAGGCTTCGCCACAAATGTCTGCGCTGCTGCTGCTGCCCGCTGCGGGTACTTGGCACTCTACTGCTGTCACATTGCGACGTTTTTCCACTGGACATTTTTAAAAACTTGAACAGATGCAACAATTCCCTTTATCAAACACACATCTCCAATTCCTGCATTTTTCTATCTTTTGGTGGGTAGAAGGAAAGTGCTGAGTTTTGCTTTGTAACGGGGAAACGAGGAGGGGGGTCACCCAATAACTTTTGTTCATTTTAAAAGGGCCTTAAGCGATGACAAAAATTTGGGGGAAAAAGGACATCCAAGCACTCATTTTAAGATGGGCCTTGATTTTTCCCAAAACCTCTGGGTCGAGGGGCACTAGCAAACGATCTTTCTCATCTTCCTCCTCCCCCAAATCTGTGCCAACTTCTTTTCCAAGGGAGGGATATCGGGAACGTCGGGTCCAGGAAAACCTCACCTCCTCCTCCGCTTTCCCCTCCTCAGCTTCAACACAGCCCCGGCTTCCTCAATGAGTACACTGAGACTGAGGCACCGCCTTTACCAGCCCGGGGCCCCGAACCACTGCCTAAAGAAGACTGATAAAATTTTGAAACTGTCGGCCTTCGGATTCGACAGAGAGAAAGGCCCGTGTCCGCATCTGTTCCGACCACCCCCAATGCCATGCACAAGGGGATTTTCCCCCATTGACCATTTTTGGGGGCTTTTTTCAAAACTGGGAAGGATTTTGCAGAGCTCTTTTACCCTCCTCCTCTCTCGTGGCTCAAACACCCGAGGTCCGCAAACCCCTGCTTGTTCTTTTTTATTGTACTTCGTACTGAGTAATGGCATTTCGCTGCGCCACAAACGCTGGACATGTGGAGGGTGGAAAATTTCCCCTGTTGCCCCTTCAAAAAAGAACGGTTTATGGGGAAGGCTGGCTGAAGTTTAACACAGCCATCTGGGGAGCAGGGGCGAAAGGCGGAAGTGTGGCTCAGACCCAAGCCTTCCTCAGCAGGCAGCCAGACCCCGGGGAGCGCTTTAGAAATTCTGGCGACGAGGTTCAAGACATTTGCCAGGGAAGGATGTGCCCAGCCTACCGATTTAAGGGGCCAGCAATTTTGACCGTTATCGCACACCCCCTTGCCTGGCACAAGGTTTTTTGTCACCCCCCAGCCCCTCGGTCTCATTGCGAAGAACCGCCCACACTCCCACCCGTGTGTTACGGCTCCAAAACGATTTAAATTTTAACACGGCCGGTTTTTCGGGGCACTGATTCCCCCCAGGGGCCCTTGGGGAAAAACCCTCACCCCTCCCTGCAGTTTTTGAAGAGCGTGCACAGACCGAGATCCACCGTCAAAACCCCCAAGACTCCACCCAGCTCACCCCCGTAGTGTCACAGAGCTATACGGCCTTGGTCGTGCTTACTAGTCCATGTGTCGGTGGTCAAATGGACTTTGCTGGACACAAATCAGACGACGTACTTGAATTCTAGATGAAAATGGGGTGGCCCGGGAAGGGGCAGCTTTTTTTGGAAAGGAAAAGCCTGCTCGCATCTGGTAATGGGGGCAGGCAAGGGCCATGAGTGGGGAGAACCATTTTGTCCACCAGACAGAAAGGCAACATTCCAAGGCCAAAGCCGGCAAAGCTGACATTTAGGCTTATGGCTTTGGGATGATTTTGTTAAAGTGTTTTTTCTGCTCCCAAACCTGGTAAACAGAAGGCTTCTCTAGCTGGGCCCCTGTACGGGGACAGGCAAACTGGTGGGAAAGGGAAAGGGTAGGCTGTGGGCTCTGGTGGGGCTGCTGGTACTTGGGTGACGGGGAAGCTAAGCGAGGCTAAACCCTTTGGGGAGCTGAAACGCTTGGTCTTGGAAGTGGGGGAGGAGGGGAAGGTGGGGACAGAGGGTGTACAGTATTGGAAGCCCCCGGATCGTGTGGGGCCTTTTTTTCGCCAGTGTTTTCCTCCATTTCAACTCATGCATTCGCTTAAAGTTACAGACTGTTGGTGTGGGGAAAAACCTAAGATTCTTTTTCCCTAAGATCGTTTACGCAAAAGGCGGCATTACTTCTGGGTTTAATCAAGGCTTGCTCGAAAAAAGGCCCGGCCTGGGGGTCCTGGACCTTTTTCGACACGAAAAGCGAGGGCAGTATTTCCCCTGATCAGGGTGCGGAATAATCTCAGCGGACTTGGCGCAAGCAAATTCTGCGAAAAGAAACCACGTGGGTTCAATGTCATCCATCACATCATCAACACAGGGGACTTCCTCATCTTGACTTCTCACCTGGCTGGGGTACAAGCAACAGCACGCAAGCCCTTTTCCGACCGCCTGGGATTTTTCCGAATGACCGGGTTCCTTCTCCTCCTCGAGGGGATCAGCGATTTCGTGTCAGAGCAACAAAACATCCTCTTTTGGCCTCTTTTATCTTTTGAAATGCCTCTACCCCCAAATGCATTTTGGGGGAAAATGTATGATCGGATTACGCCTGTTTTCGGCAAAAACGCGCCTCAACCCAACCGAATCCCCTGTCAGAAAGCAGGGGTGCATGAACGCAAACTTCCCACTTTTGGATGCCCCAACATGGAGGGGCCCTGCAATGGGCACGGTGTGGCAAATTCTGGGGTGGGACGCACCACATTCGAAGCTCCGAGGCATGCTGATCGCGGGTCGGGGGAAAATAAGGGGCATTGCAGCACTGACAGCTCCCACAGGGAGACCTAATTGAAGCTGGTCCCCAAATGACCCAGGAGGCAAGTAACAGAACGTAAAGAATGGGCAAAATGTCTCTTGGTCGACGTTACAACAGTACAAATAAAAAAAAGTTTTCGAAAAAAAACTTTTATTTAAAAGATAAATTTCAAAGTTTTCTAAAACATTAAATTTTGAAAAACTTTTCATTTTTTAAATTTGAGGAAAAAAAAATATAAAGATCCAAAAAAAAAAAAAAAACCACCTCTGCTCCAGGGCAGGAGTAATTTTTAAAGATCGTTTTAAATTTGGTGTAAAAAAATTTTCGAAAAAGAGCTCAAATCTTCTAAAAAAAAAATACTTCAATCAAATCACTAACAACGGTTATCTCCGTCAAACCGGCGCACTTCAGAATTGCAATATAAAAATTGCCGGGAAATACAGAACAAATTCTGTAAGCTCTTCTCATTTGGGCGGCATAAACCAACCAATCAGAATAGGGCGACAGTGAACCATTATAACCTATGGAGAAGTATTGACCAATCAAATGAAAAGGCGGGACAGTACAAAGTACAGTAAAAAAGGTTGAAAAGAGCTGATTGGTTGAGCTAGCGGGGGCTTGGCTATCCCGGCCAATCAGAGTGCGAGCTACTTTGTCCCATTGTAGTCTATGGAGAGACGGGGGCACTGAAATCTCAGCTCTGTGAGGCATGGAGTATTAGAAAATAAATCATCTGTATTAGGTGTAAAACATTCTCTGTAAAAGAGCTAAAACCTTCTATAAACATACATAAATAAAATCACTAAACAACGCTTTTTGTCGCCGTGACCGGCGCAGCATCAGGAATTGGGCTATTGGAAATTGCAGGGAAATACAGTAATTCAAATTCTGTAAGTGTTTCTCATTGGTCGGCAGAAACCAACCAATCGGAATAGGAGCGACAGTGAACCATTATAAGCTATGGAGTAGTATTGACTAATCAAATGAAAAGGCGGGACAGTTCAAAATACAGTAAAAAAAGGCAGAAAAGAGCTGATTGGTTGAGCCCAGGCGGCAGATATGAATCCACCAATCATATGTAGTGCGTCTTTTTTGAGTGGAGCAAGAAGGGCGCGATAGAAGCCCTAAAAGTTATTACTGTCTATGGGAAATATTCTAGTACTGTGATTGGTTGAGGGAAGAGGGGCTCGTCCTGCTTAGCCAATCAGCGGGTGAGCTACTTATCTCATAGAGTTCTATGGGGAAAAGAAATGCAGAGCGAGCTCTGTTTGTGATTGGCTAAGTTAAAAGAGGCGCCATTATTTGGGCCAATGGAGAGCGAGCGACGCTCTTATGGGTTTTCTTATGCGATCTATAATAAAACTGTACATGCCAGAAATCAAATGATAAGACTCACGAAATTGTACTGATCTCTATATAAAATGAACAATAATTTGGGGGTAACGAAAATAAACAAATAAAAATGAATTCAATTAGTTCATTTTTATTTCTTTATTTTCGTTAGCCAATGAAACAATAATATGGGTGTATGGAAATTAAAGAAAAAAAATGAATTCATTGAATTCTTATTTATTTGTTTAGTTCGTTACACCCATATTATTGTTCATTTTATCTAGAGATCGGCACAACTTCGTGAGTCTTATCATTTGATTTCTGGCTCCTGAGGGAGCACATATAACTGATTGCCGAGTACAGCCGACAGCGTTCGGGCACTGTGGTGGCCCAGGCACTGTCAGCTATCTCTTCCGCTGCATGCGACTCCTCCGGAGCGAATGCATGAGGAGAGATACCACAACGGAGCAGAGAGCTAGTGCTTCCGGTACAGGCAGGGCGTGTCATCACGCTGCATACGCGGCCTGATGACATCACCCGCCTGTGCCGGCAAGAGGAAGGAGAGTGCGCGGGAGGCCGGACAGCGAGGAGGCGGAGCGGCGAGGGATACGGAACAGCGGGGATCGAGGTAAGTGTTTTTTTTGTTTTAAAACCATACCTATGCCTGCCTATAACCTGCCTATACCTGCTAGGGGGACCTATAGCCTGCCTATACCTGCCCATACCTGCCTATAGCCTGCCCATACCTGCTTATAGCCTGCCCATACCTACTAGGGGGACCTATAGCCTGCCTATATCTGCCCATACCTGCCTATAGCCTGCCCATACCTGCCTATAGCCTTCCTATACCTGCTAGGGGGACCTGTAGCCTTCCTATACCTGCCCATACCTGCCTATAGCCTGCCCATACCTGCCTATAGCCTGCCTATACCTGCTAGGGGGACCTATACCTGCCTATAGCCTGCCTGGGGGACCTATATCTGCCTATACCAACCTATACCGACCTATACCTGCCTATACCCTGCCTATGAGGACCTATACCAGCCTATAACCTGCCTATGGGGGCAATTACCTGCCTATAGCCTGCCTTGGGGGACATATAGCTGCTTATACCAGCCTATGGGGGACATTAAACTGCCTATACCAGCCTATAACCTGCCTATGGGGGACATTAAACTGCCTATACCTGCCTATGGGGGACATTAAACTGCCTATATCTGCCTATGGGGGACATTCAACTGCCTATGTAATTTTATTGGTATAAGTTTTTATTTTTAAAATACACCAGTAGCCGCTGCAAATTCCACCCTAGTCTTATACTCGAGTCAATAAGCTTTCCCGGTTTTAGTGGAAAAAGTAGGTGCCTCGGCTTATACTCGGGTCGGCTTATACTCGAGTATATACGGTATATGTCATATGGATTAATATGGCAGCCTTCGCACCACTGACTACAGATGAAATTTACTATCAAATATGTATAACACAATATGCGTACAACTGAGCTCTCTGCACCAAACAGATGCACAGACTGCAATAAGAGTATTTATATGTTATATGGATTAATATGGATTTTTAAGTGTGGAGACATAAGATTGAGAGACTTTAGAATTGGGGAGTATAGAGGGGACAGTATTGTATTGCTTATTATTATAATTTATTCATATATCTTTTTGGTAACATCCCCATCAGTTCCATGTTTGACAATGCTGTCCAGTGCACAACCTGTGCAATGTATGCCATCCTTGACCACCAGTTCAAGGGGGCATACTGCTGTGCAAGATGTGTGCACACTGCACATTTAGAAGCCCGGATCCTGGATCTAAATAAGTAAGTGACAACACTGAGATCCATTGCCAACTTGGAAGCGAGTTTGCTGCTCAGTGAGCAATCACTCACAGGTATAGATGCTGGGCAGGGTGGTAGCATGGAGGTGCAGGAACATGAGGCTGCTAGCTGGGTAACAGTCAGAAAAAAGGGTAGAGGGAAGAGTGTCAGGGAGGCTAGTCCTGATCTGGTACACCCCAACAAATTTGCAAGATTGGCAGATGAGGGGGATATCAGCTCAGAAATAGCATTGCTGCAGCAAGACACTACCCCTGTCTGCTCCAGTAAGATGGGGAATAGGAGTGCAGGTCAGGCTAGACAGGTGCTAGTAGTTGGGGACTCCATTATTAGGGGCACAGACAGGGCAATCTGCCACAAAGACTGGGATCATCGAACAGTATGTTGTTTACCTGGGGCCCGAGTTCGACATATCGTGGATCGGGCTGACAGATTGCTGGGTAAGGCTGGTGAGAACCCAGCTGTCATGGTCCACATTGGCACCAATGACAAAGTTAGAGGTAGGTGGAGTGTCCTTAAAAATGATTTCAGGGACTTAGGCCAAAAGCTCAAGGCAAGGACCTCCAAGGTAATATTTTCAGAAATATTACCTGTTCCACGGGCCACACCAGAGAGGCAGCGGGAGATTAGAGAGGTGAATAAGTGGCTCAAAAATTGGTGTAGGAAAGAGGGATTTGGGTTTTTGGAGAACTGGGCTGACTTCTGTCTTGGCTACAGACTCTATGCTAGGGATGGGCTGCACCTAAATGGGGAGGGTGCAGCTGTATTGGGGGGACAGAATGGCCAGGAAGGTGGAGGAATATTTAAACTAGGGAGTGGGGGGGAGGGTAACTCCACATATAGCATGCAAGATAGTGAAGATAGAGAGGTGGGAATTAGTAATAAATCAGGGGGTGGAGTGGAGGGAGGGGGCATAGAAATAGTTAAAATGATCAGGGAGAAAAGAAATAAAAACTGAAAAATCTCTAAATCTCATGCTGTCCAATGCCAGGAGTCTGACCAACAAAATAAATGAACTAGAATTACTAATAACTGAAGAAAAATATGACATAGTGGGGATAACTGAGACATGGCTGGACGAGAGCTATGACTGGGCGGTTAACTTACATGGTTACAGTCTATTTAGAAGGCATCGTAAAGACCGGACGGGGGGAGGTGTATGTCTCTATGTAAAATCCTGTCTGAAGCCAACAGTGCGGGAAGATATAGGTACAGGTATTGAACATGTGGAATCATTATCGGTAAATATACATGGGGGTAACAATGTAATACTAATAGGAGTCTGCTATAGGCCCCCAAATATAACAGAACCCATAGAAGGTGTACTCCTCAGGCAAATAGATGAGGCGGCTAATCAGAATGAGGTCATTATATGGGCGACTTTAACTTCCAGACATCAATTAGAATCTGAAACCTGTAGCCCAAAAAGGGAAACGGGTTTTTGTCAATAACTAATGAAAATTCCCTTTCCCAAAGGGTGCAAGAACCGACTAAAACTGAAGAGTAACAAAGGTTCAGGTTTTGGGGGGGGCACCTAGAAAAGTACCAAAATAAATAATTTCCTTTACCTTCAATAGAGTTTTTTGCAAGGAGCCAAAAAAACTAAAATTTTGGGAAGGCAAATTTTATTCTCTTAGGGGGCCCAAAACTGTTTTGGGAAGGGGAAAATGTTTTAAATAGGCAAACAAATAAAATGGGATTTTTTTTAAAAACATCCTAGGCCCACTGTGAGAGTAAATCCCTTATGGAAAAAAAAATTATTAGAAACAGAAAAACCCCAAATTGGATAAAAAGAAAAGTAAAAGAGCAAAAAAATAACAAAAAAAAAGCTTTTTCACCTACAAAACAGAGGGTAGGAAAAGAGACACTAAGAATCAATAGAGAAAAAAAAAAGTGTGTAAAATAAAGAAAAAGGGAACCAAAAAAAGGGGGAGACGGAAAAGACAATTGCTATAGAAATAAAAGAAACCCCAAAATATTTTTTTAACTATATAAATAGTAAAAGATTAAAACAAAAATTTTGGCCCTTTGAAAAAATACTGAGGGAGAGACATAGGGGGCGATGAGAAAAAAGAAAAACCATTAAACACTTTTTCTCCACTTTTTTACCGAGGAGGATGACTTTTCCTTTGAACAGAGGATGAGGCAAACTCCAACTTAAAAGTTTCTTGTCTAACCCAGGAAGAATCATTTTCTTCTTGGGTTAGTTTAAAATAACAAACCCCGGGCCCAGAGGGCTTTAAAAACCCACGTGCCCCAAAAGGGATTTTAAGTGAGTCAAGATAGGCCCCATTCTTAATTTTTAAATGGACTGTCTAAAAATTGGGAAAGCCCAAAGGATTGACCATACAAAGGGGTGCCAATATTCAAAAAGGGCAAAAAGTGATCCGGGAAACTATAGACTGGAAATTTTTAAAACCTCGTTGCGGGAAAAATTTTGAAGTTTTCTCGGGAAAAGGCATCCGGAAAATTTCACAGAAAATAAATTAAAAAACCTTTCCCAAAGCAGGGTTTTATGAAGGGGGCCTGTAGACTAACTCACATTTTCTTTATGAGGAAGTAATGCAGACTGGATCGGGGGTGAGGCACTGGATGTCATATATCTCGATTTTCTAAAGCATTGATACGGGGCTACATAAAAGGTTGGAAATAAAATGAGAATTCTTGACGGGGGAAAATGTGTGCAAATGGGTAAGCAACTGGCCACAATAGAAAACAAAGGGGTTTTAATTAAAAGGGGGCATACTCAGACTGGGTCCTGTTACTATGGGGAAACCACAGGGGTCAGAATTGGGCCCATCCTCTTAATATTTTATTAAAAATCTTACACAGGGATTAAATAGAATATTTACTTTTTCAGCATACAAAACTCGTAAAGAAAACAACCAAAAAGGATAATGTGTTATTTCAAAGGGATCTGGGTAATTGGGGGCCTTGCAGGGGAAAAGGCAGATAGTTAAAAACAATAAATGCAAGGTTTTTCACATGGGGGGGAAAAAATCCATACCTACTAATGTTAAATGGAAAAACACCGGGGAAAAAGGGACATGGGGAAGGACTTGGAAAACTTTGGGGGACATAAACTTAATTGTAGCACCAGTGTCAGACAGCAGCTGCCAAGGCAAAAAGGAAAACATGGGGGGGCATTTAAAAGGGGGGTCATCACATGTGAGAGCATCATTTTCCCCCTTATACAAATCCTGGTTAGACCCCCCAAATGGAATATTTGTCAGTTTTGGGGACCAGCACAGGAAAAACTTGTAGAGCTTGAACGGTACAGGGCAGGCAACAAAAAAATAAAAGGACTGGGGGGCTAAATACCCAGAAAGATAGCAAGTTGGGTTTTTTAGTTTTGAGAAAAGACAGCTTCGGGGGGACACAAAAATATTTTAAAAATCAAAGGTCCCAATAAGAGATCTCCCCTAAATTTATTTATACCCAACTTTTTCTAGAACAAAGGCATCCTCAACTCTTGAGGAACAAAATTTCTACATGAAAATAGAAAGGGATTCTTTAAAAATTAAGAGCAATGAACTAGGAATTCTTTGGGCCAAGGAACTTGCATGTGAATTTAAAAACAGAGTTTAAAAAGGGGTTTGGGTGCATTTCTGGGGGCGTAAATATAACAAGTATATGACTAGGATTCTGGAGAAGGGGGCATTGATCCAGGATTTTTCCAATTGCCAATTGGAGTCGGGGTGGAATTTTTTTTGGGGGCAATTGGGGTTTTTTTTTGCCTCATCTGGGTCAAAACCTAGCACAACAGGCTGAACTGGATGGACTTCTGTCTTTTTTTCGGCCTTTTCAAACAAGAATTCGCGCCTTCCACCACGACTACAACATAAATTACTAATTTAAAAATTAAAAACAATAGCGTACAACTGAGCCTTTGCACAAACAGACGCACGGGGCTGCAAAAAATTTTTAAAAGTTATATGGGTAATAGGTGCCTTCGCACCCTTCTATTAAATATTCACTCTTTTCTGTAAGGAAGGGGATTCACCGACTGCCAAATACCAGCAACACAAAGGATTAAACCCCCCTATCCTTTCAACAACTTTAACTAAATTAATTTCCATAATGAAAAAACGCAATTGTTTGCATATTTTCATATAAAAATTTTTAAAAAAGAATTCCAGCAACAACCACTGCGGATAATAAACTTATCTTTAAACCCTTAGCAACAGACAGACTGGGAATTAAAATTTTCCCAAACCTTTTAGTCCAAAAGGTGGGTCCCGGGCCAATACCTGTCAAACAGGCGGTGAACTCCATGGTGCCGCGGTCGTCTGCACCCACGTTTCGGGGCAAAAGCCCCTTTCTCAAAACCTTCGCACCACTGACAACAGGCATAATTTCTGTCAAAAATTAAACACAATATGCGACAACTGAGCTTTTGCGCCAAACAACGCCCCACGACTGAAAAAAGTATTACTTTTATATGGATTAATATGGCGGCCTTTGCACCCCTGACTACAGGCGTGTTTTTACAAAAATTTA
>JAODAL010072203.1:0-15211 GCA_025379985.1 Phyllomedusa bahiana
TTAGGGAAAGATTCATACCAATGTTGGAAACCATTTTGGTAGGAAAAACGGGTGTTTCTTATGGAAAACCTGGATTCAAAATTGAAAAAAAAGAAGAAAGGACTCTGATTCAATCAGGACTCTTTTACTAGAAGGGGCTTTAAATAAAACCAAGCACATGCATTCTGGGTTAAATCCTTCGATGATTTCTTTTTTTTAAACTTTGGGGATTTTAACCTCGATTTCTTCAAGCAGGGTTTTAAAATATTTTAAGAGCCCTTTTTTTTCATTTGGAAAAATATTAGGTTCATTACGGGCTAACGTGTTTAATATTCTGGACCCTTCATTTTAAATGTCTGGTGTTATTCCTGATATCAAAATGAGAATTCTGTTTTTTTTGAAAGTTTAGGTGAGAGAAATATTCCAATGATTTGGAAAAATTTTTTGAGGAAAACAAGGGGGGGTTTTATATGAAAAAATCTTCTTGATTCAAAAATTAAAATGAAGAAAGGGATGCTTTAATTCCAACTCAGGACTCTGTTTTATGACAGGGGGTTTTACAAATTTAAACCGATGAGATGTTTAATTCACCTCTTTATTTTTTTCCCAAACTTGGGGATTTAACTCTGAACCTTTCCCACAAGCATGGGATTAATTTAAAATCAAAACCTTTTAAATTTGGGCATGATTCATAATTTTGAGACATGTTTTAACCATATTGAGAAAATTCTTTATGTCCTTTGAAATAGTATAGATCTTATTAATGAAAAACTTTATTTGTTGAAGAAGGAAAAGGTTTTTATCTGATGGGAAATTTTTGTGAGGTAAAATAAGAAGGGTTTTTCATTCGGAAAACTTTTTATAGAAGGAATTAAGAAAGCTCTGTAGATTAAAATAAATCCTTTGATACTACGCCTTTAATCTTTGGGATCACACAAAACTGAAAATTCACTTTCAACGGCATTTTAAAAATGATTTTTGCGCATTTAATCAACAACTGGTTGCAAACCAAGTTTTCCCTGTCGAAACAACCTTAACTGGAAGTCTCTAAGAGAAAACTGTTGGGACAAACATTTGTCATAGGTAGGTAAGGCTTTGGCAAGGAATTTAACATGATTCAGGCTTCTGAGACATAAGACAATATGCAAGCATGCCTTACTGGAAACTAATTACTGATACGTATTGCATTGGACAATTGCATGGTTTAAGGCTAAAGCTTACTAACGAGTTTGCTTAAATGGGCCATTAGCTCGGATTTTAACCTGGCTATTGCTGTTAATCCACCGTCGATTTCACTTTTTAAACGGGGACCCTTTACCCGTGAACGCCTTTAGAAAAACTTGGTGTTACATGCACCCATAAGGTTTACCATTTCAAAACTTTGGTGATGAACTCATAGTGCACAAATGGACAATGACATTCTCTTCATCGATGCTTAGAACCAAATAAATTCGGATACCTCGAGGTTTAGACTAGAATAGATTCCGGTATGGAAAATTTGGGGTTTAATAAAAAGTGAAAAAAGGGAAAAAACCCGCGTTTTAAAAGGACCTATTAAAGAAATGCTAAACTCAAACCCGTTATGAGCAATTCACAAAAGCCAGACATCACACTAACACTTTACCAAGCACACCTTTATAACTCTTTACAGCCCGGGAGAAACTGAATTGTTCCTCTCCAGCCTCTCAGCCCAAAATTCGCGAGCAAACAAATTAAACGATCAAGCGAAACATTCGAGGGAAGGAGACGAAACTTTATGAAGGGGAGGAATGTTTTCCAAGCATGTAATTTTCCGACGAACATTAAGAAGAACGATGAAGAATGAGGATTTTGAAACTAGTAGAACAAATTACTAAAGTTCATGACATTAGTCCTAAGCATGCTTCTCACGGACATTTTTATGGCAGGAGGCTGCTACAGAGTGGTAGAAGGGAAGGCGATCACTCTTCATTTTGCTTATAGTTGGAGATAATCCGCTTATCTTTCCCAACTTGGAGATTTTAATCTTCAATACTCTTTGAGCCAAATGGAGGATATAGGGTTAATGAAGCGGACAATGAATTCTTGCATTAGTATAACTGTCAGGCACAATATTCCCCTTTTTCATATCAGTAAATGTATTGGTTTAGTTGAAGTTAGATAAAGTTAGCAGTTTGGACAAATTTGGTAGAGAGATTTTCATTAGGTAAATCACCTTTTGGTGAAGTGAAAAGAAGGAGGTTTTGGGGGAAAATTCTGTATTTAAAAGTTAAAGAAAGAAGCATGATGGCAATCAGGTTCAATTATCTGATGGTTTACTTATTAAGCAGATTTATCTTGTTAACTCCCAGGTCCGAGCATAGGTTTTAAACTTGGAGATTTTTGATCTTCTGGGCAAGATAGGTTCTATAATATTAAAAGCCAATTTATGAAATTAGGTTAATTTTGTCAAATCAGTCGAACAAATAGGAATTGCATTTATTAATGTTCGGTGAAGATGATTATTCCAAAAAGAAAAACTTATTTTTGGGTTTAGGAATGAGAGTTGTTGTCATTATGGGAAAATTTTTGATTAGAAGTTGAAAGGTTGGCATTTTGGTGAAATTATCTTGGATTCAGTTAATAGAAGGTTACTAAATTCAAAGGATCTCTGTTTCTAATGGGTTTAATATGGCAGAGATGGTTTGAATTCCTCTGATGGTTTCTTCTTTTTAAACTTGGGATTTTAATTTTGACCTTTCTTTTGGGCCCAAAGCTGGAGTTTATAATAACCATTCAAGAAGCCTGTTGACTTTATTCTGGGAAAGTATTTGTCCATTACGTGTCATACAGTCAGGCAAAAATAGTTGGGACCCTTGCATAAAATTTAAAGTTCTTGACGATCGATGTTCATTGATATCCATAAATAGAGAAATAGCTAGTTATTTCCTTTGAAAGTTTAGGGTGGAGATTTTATTCCCCGATTTTGGAAAAGTTTTGGGGGGGTAGGGAAAAAAGGTGTTGTCAAGGTAAAATTTTTGATTCAAAGTTGTAAATGAAAAAAGGTCTCTAGTTAAACATAGGTTCGTTACATGAAACGATTAACAACAACCTGTACAAAACTAGGAAAAAACTTTCCCAAAACAACTGAAATTAAGATTGTTCATGCAAGCAAGAGAAGAAAATGGTTTTACTTCAATCAGGTCTTGTGAAACCCAAAGTTTTGTTGGCCAGTTCTTTGAAACAAACGTTCTTGAGGATCAAAAACAAGATTAAACAATTCGAGAAAATTTTTGTCCTAGGGAGGGTTTGCTTTTGGAGAGCAGAACATTAAATGTTTGCATTAAGGCATGCAAAGAAATAGACCAAGGATTGTTTTTTAGGAAGTACTCATTGTAAGAACTAGGATAATGAAAGTAGTAGATTTTAAGCTTAGCATTGCTTTATCTCGGCTTTAAAACTACATCAGAAGGTTTTGGGGTCAGCAAGTGCCATGTAAGGATGGATTCTAATCGATTTTGGGATGTGCATGGTATCGGATGTTTTGAATTCTGATTTAAGGGGAACATTTTTTTTTTTTATTTTGTTACCTTAGAAAACCCTGGAGGTCTTTTTTCTACTTTAAAGAAAGGGGGATCATTTTTGGGAAAATTTTGTTAATGTATACAGTCGGCAACAAATTTGGACCCAAAGTAATTTCGTTAACGTTCTTGGCATGAGCTCCTGATCCAAATGGAAATAGCATGTTTTTTGAAGTTAGGTGAGAGTTGTTATTTCCGATTATAATTTGGTTAGAAAGAATAAAATGCTGTAGTTAAGGTAAAATTCCTTTTATTTAAAAAAAAAAACAAAAGGAAGGCATGCTGGAATTTTAAATAGGATTCTGTTTACTAACAGGGCATTTACCTGACACAGCCGAATTTTGGCCAATGAATAGATTTAAAGACATCAAGAAAGCTCTTTTAATGCACGGCAGCAAAATTTAAGAAATGTTTTTAATCCAGGCTGTAGAAAACCCAATGTTTTTTGGGAGTCTTCAACCCAATTTAAATTGAAAGCAAAACAAAATTAAACGAAGTGGGAAGGAGGGAAATTTTTTGTTTCCTAGGGAAGGTTAGTGTATGAGCAGACAGTACATGTTTGGGGAAAGGCATGTAAACAAGATAGGAATGAAAAAAATGGCGGGAGTACAACAAGAGTAGACTAGAGATTACGATAAGTAGTTCCCTTTCAGTCCAACATTGCCTCTCCCAAACTATCACTAAGCTGTGTGCCAACGAGGTGGGAGTAGGTTAAGCATGGACTGTAATCCATTTAGTGCTAGCATGCATGGTTGAAACCATACTCGTGATTTCTTTTTAAAAAGATTTAAGCTTCGACTTACTCCTGACCCAAGCATGGGGTTTTTATCCCTTCAAGAGCGAACTAACTGGAATGAACTTAGGGCATAGTGGAAAAAAGCAGGACAATGTTAGGACCTTGATTCAGTTAATAGTTCTGGCGATCAATGCTCACTGTTATCTATAAATACAGAAATAGCATAGTTTTTTCCGTGAAAGTTAGAATGAGAGATCTATTCCATGTGGAATCACATTTTGGGTGGAGAGAAGACAAGGGTGTGTCAGTTATGGGTGAAATCTTCCTTGTATTCAAAGTTGAAAATGAAAAGGCACTGCTGGATTCGAATCCAGGACTACTGTTTACTAGACAGGCGCTTTAACACTAAGCCCAGCACCATGCATCATGGTTCAAATTCCTTCTCGATGATTCTTCTTCTTAAATGGAGATTTTAATCTTTCTGATCTTATCCCTGGGCCAAGCATGAGGTTCTATATAACTATTCAGAAGCCTTTTGATCTCATTCTGATGAATTGGTTCATTACGTTCATAACAGTCAGGTTAATAGTTGACATTGCATTTATTAATGTTTTGGTGATGATGCTCCCTGATATCAATAAATAGAGAAAATAGCTAGTTATTTCCTTGAAAGTTTAGGAATGAGAGATTTTATTCAATGATTGGAACACTATTTTGGGGTTGAGAGAAAGCAAGGGTGTTCATTAGGGTGAAAATCTCCTTGTATTCAAAGTGAAAAATGAAAGAAGGCACTGCTGAAATTCAAACTCAGGAATCCTGTTTACTAGACAGGCGCTTAATAACTAAGCCACAGCGCCATGCATGCTGTTTTGAATTCCATCCTCGAGGGTTTCTCTTCTTTAAATGGGATTTTAATCTTCTGACCTTACTTCCTAGGCCAAAGCTGGAGTTATAAAACCATTCAAGAAGCCTGTTGACTCATCTGACATGATACTTGGTCCATTAGTGTCATACAGTCAGGCAACAATGTTGGACCATTGCATTCATTATGTCTTGACGATCGATGTTCATTGAACATAATGAAAAATAGTGTTATTTCCTTTGAAAGTTTAGGATGATGATTCTTATTCCCTGATTGAACACTGTTTTGGGTGGAGAAAGCAAGGGTGTTGTCAGTTATGGGTGAAATTTCCTTGTATTCAAAGTGTAAAATGAAAGAAAGGCTCGCTGAGATATCAACTCAGATTCTTGTTTACTAGACAGGACGTTTTAACCAACTAAGCATGTACATAAACTAGGGAAAATCTTTACCAGACATCACGCAGTTTAGATCTGTGCATGACACAAAATGTAAGAAAATGTCATTTGTTGGTTTGTGAAACAATTTTTTTTGGGAGTCTTTAAACAAAGGAATAAACCTGGGAATGCAAAAAGTTAACATGTGAGGCAAACTTTTCCCGCCATAGGTGATGGGTCGGCTTTATGCGAGGAAATTCTGTTTCATTCAACACTAAAAAGATTGAGACCGGATTTCGGGAGTGGTAAAATACAGAAAGTCATAGATCATTAGGCTAATTGTTACTCGGCAAACTTCAGTACAGAAGGGACTTGCAAAAGTGGTCAGTGGTTATGCTGGATACCAATATGGATGCTTTTTGTTTAATATCAGTATTTCCATTTAACTGGACATATTTTTGGTTGAGAAGCCAAAAATGGTTTGGTAATCTAGTTTGATGATTTGGAAAGAAATTGGTGCTAATTAAATCAGTCGTACAAATTTAGAGGATTATTAACTTGCCAGCGCCATGATCCATGATAAATGATAGAGTTGCTCTTTTTCCTGGGTATGAATTATAGACTTATTCCCGGGGGTATGAATGGGGTTTGAAAAGATAAAACTGTTGTCCATTTGGTGAATCTTAGTATTAAAGTGACTAAAAGTCAGCAAATTTAGTCGATCTCTTTTATAGGACTTTTAGCTAGAAACCAAAAGAGAAAGTGTTATCACTTTAAAGGATAGATCTTAACCTTTAACACGTTGGGGGAAAAAAAAGGTGTTTCAAGTTGTTGAAAACTATTTGTTCGGGTTAAAAAAGAAAACTTGAGAGCAAATAATTTTATTAAGGAAGACTAACAATAGCCTGTTCATATATGGTAAAATTTTCAGACAAACAGTCAATGTTTGTCACAGGCATCAAACAAGATAGAGAAAATGTACTGGAAGCCAATGTAGAATGAAATTTTGTTATTGGATACTTTAACGAAATTGGAATTGGCTAAATTTTAACAATGAGAGGCTAACATTCAGGTATAGAGTGATACGTGTTTTTCGATCAGTTAGCATGTGTTGAATCATGTGGATTTGTCTAAGGGTGATAATACTACCTATCAGACCCAAGATGAGGTTAATAAAGAATGAAGCTTTACTTGCTTCTTATCATTACTAGTCAGAACAGCGGAGTATGTGGCCTTGATAGGTTAAGATGGGTAATCTTGTTACTAAATAGAGTAATCCCTGTTTTTCGTTTGAAACTGGGACATATTCGCACCTCAGCAACCATAGGTCTTCACTAACCGTCTCTTTGAAAGACTTGGGTTACGTCTAAAGAGGCAACAATGGACATGCAGTAACTCACATCCCATGTACCTAGGCTGCACCTTCCCGAGGATAGGCTACCGGTGACACACGGAACAAGATAGAGCTGTCGAGGTGACCCTAAAAGTGCGACACTCTGTAACCAATTCCGTACAACAGCACTTCACACGCACGCCACCGCGTTGCATACCAAACATGCATAGCCGTACAGACCACCTTAGACTCAACCAGCTGTCCTAATTTTGCCCAGCCACCCCATATCTTCAGGCACAATTACGCCGAACGCTTCCTGTCCAATTAACGCTTTACAAGCAGAACATCATTGCACACACAAACAAGAAGATGAAACAAGTACAAGATGACAGATCGATAAGGTATAGTCTCACATACTCACATTTCCTGAGTGCTGCTCACGTGAGGCGAGTGAGCGGATTTCCGCTACACAGTCAATCCCTCCGTGACTCTCAACGGAGATTAAGCTGACCTCTCTACCCCAGCGATTTAAACCTTCAAGACACTATGGAAGAACGTCTTCTGTCACATCAGCACAGTACAGGGGTCAGCCGTTTAAAGAAAGCAGCGAAAAGGGCCAATAGACACCAGGGTAAAACAAGGGTTTATATGAAATCCACAAGTAAATGAAAACCTGCGAATCGAACCAGACCTTTATAACAGTAACCAACAGAGACCAGATTGGCAATCATTCGTGATCTTCCTACTGGAGAAACTGTTAGGCCCAAGAGGGAACATAAAACCAGATTGGAATTACAGGTTTATGACAGTTTGTTGACCGGATAGAAGCGGGATGCCTTTAAAATAAGTACTATTATTTCGAAAGTAGAAGATCTTCAATGACACATTGGAGAGAGACAGGTTTGAGTAGGTAAATCTTGTCAGTGAATAGAGCACGCGTTACAGGCTCCGTACTGACAGGCCTTAACACAAGCCACCATGACAGTTTGAACATCCTCGATACCTTACGGGATTTCCTACACTTCCTGGCCCAAGATTTAAAAACCATCAGAACCGACCTTCTTATCTCCTTCTCATAGAAGGGATGCACATAATCAGACGTTTCATCATAATTGGCTTTCCAAAGGAAAGATACCTGAGATGTTTTGGTAGGGAAGGTGTGTATTAGGGTGAAACGATTCAATTGTAAAAGAAGCTGCGGATTCAACTAGTCTCTTTTATAGAGATTTAATGCTAATAACTAGGAAAACCTCCAGACACACTCTTAGAGTTAGCAGCAAAATGAATCACTCACAGTTTTGACGTTTCTGCCAGTCTTGAAAACAACTTGTGCAACATTAAATGAGAGATTCTTATTCCAATGATTGGAACACCATTTTGGGGTGGAGAGAAAGACAAGGGTGTTGTCAGTTATGGGTGAAAATCTTCCTTGTATTCAAAAGTTGAAAATGAAGAAGCACTGCTGAGATTCACACTCAGGATCTCCTGTTTACTAGACAGGTGCTTTAACCAACTAAGCCACAGCACCATGCATTCATGGGTTCAAATCCCATTTCTCGATGATTTCTTCTTCTTTAAACTTGGAGATTTTAATCCTCTGATCTTACCCTGGCCCAGGCATGGAGGTTTATAATAACTATTCAAGAAGCCTTTTGACTCATTCTGGAATGATACTTAGGTTCATTACGTGTCATAACAGTCAGGTAACAATAGTTGGACCATTGCATTTAGTTAATGTTCTTGGTGATCGATGCTCCCTGATATCCAAAAATAGAGAAATAGCTAGTTATTTCCTTTGAAAGTTTAGGAATGAGAGATTCTTATTCCAATGATTGGAACACTATTTTGGGGTTGAGAGAAAGACAAGGGTGTTGTCAGTTATGGGTGAAAATCTTCCTTGTATTCAAAAGTTGAAAAATGAAAGAAAGGCACTGCTGAAATTCAAACTCAGGATCTCCTGTTTACTAGACAGGCGCTTTAATCAACTAAGCCACAGCGCCATGCATGCATGGTTTTGAATTCCATCCTCGATGATTTCTTCTTCTTTAAACTTGGGGATTTTAATCTTCTGACCTTACTTCCTGGGCCCAAAGCATGGAGGTTTATAATAACCATTCAAGAAGCCTTTTGACTCATTCTGGAATGATACTTAGGTCCATTACGTGTCATAACAGTCAGGCAACAATAGTTGGACCATTGCATTCATTTAATGTTCTTGACGATCGATGTTCATTGATATCCATAAATAGAGAAAATAGCTAGTTATTTCCTTTGAAAGTTTAGGGATGAGAGATTCTTATTCCCCTGATTGGAACACTGTTTTGGGGTGGAGAGAAAGACAAGGGTGTTGTCAGTTATGGGTGAAAATCTTCCTTGTATTCAAAAGTTGTAAAATGAAAGAAAGGCTCTGCTGAGATTCAAACTCAGGATCTCTTGTTTACTAGACAGACGCTTTAACCAACTAAGCCATGTACATTAAACTAGGGAAAATCCCTTTCCCAAGACATCACTGCAGTTAAGATCTGTTGCATGCACAGCAAAAAAATGTAAGAAAATGCCACTTTCAATCCAGGGTTTTTAGAAACAAATGTTTTTTCTGGCCGCCAGTTTTTTGAAACCAACTATAAACTGGAGAATGCAAAACAAGATAAACAATGTGAGGACAAAACATTTCCTTTTTCCCTAATGATGGGTACTGCTTTTGCAAGCAAAAACATAACCTGTTTTGCTTCAAGGCATGGGAAAGAGATAGAGACCGGGAAGATTTTCAAGGAAGTACCAACATGAGTAAAACTAGAGATTACGAAAGTAAATAGCATTTAAGGCCTAGCATTGCTTTATCTCGGCACAACTTTCACCACTAACGCTTTTGCCCCTCAGACAAGGTGCGAGTGTTTTTAAAGGGATGGTTGCTACCTGTGCATGCAATGCATGGTTTCGAATCCCATCCTCCTGTTCTGCTTTTAACCTACATTTTTCTGCTCCCCTTCAGCCCCAAAACCAGGAGATTCGGTTTATTAAGAAGCCTTGCTCTTGAATGGACTTTGGGCTTACTCCCTTAACCGCAACAAAGGCCAATGAAGTAAGTTCGGGATCTTCTCCCATTCAAATAGGAAAAAGAGTTTCCTTGATTGGGAAATTCTTTTTCCATTTTGGGCTCATTGGGGGAAAAGTGGTTTTTTTATGTGAAACTCCTTTTTAAAATTATAACATAAAAAAAGGGGCCCGCAGGAATCTCAGGATTCCTGTTAGAACAGCCTTTACCCGGCCCATGCATCAGTTTAATGATTTCCCTCTCCTTGCCGGGTTTTAATGCACCATCAACTTTAAGCATGTTTCTTTAAACCTTTTCCCTTTAAAACTAAGTTTTCGTCCTAGATTTCAACAAGCTTGCCCAAAAGGCCTTAACGATTGAAAAAGAAAATTTTTTTCCAATTTTTGGTAGGACACCTTTGGGGGAGAGAAGACATATGTTTTCAGTATGGGTGAAAATCTCCTTGGATAAAAATTAAAAAATGAAAAGAAAAAGGACCTTTACTGTACCCCGTGATTCAACCCAAAACTCCATTGCGTTCATCTCGGGAAAAAATTACTTAAATCACTAGGTTCTGGGGTTTAACCCGACGGCGACCATTTATGCGAGGCACATTCTGTTCATGGATGGGTGGTTTACGAATTCCCATCCTCGAGATTTCTTCTTCTTTTTAAACTTTGGAGATTTTTAATTCCCCCCAAAATTTACCTTTTCAAACGAGGGCTTTTTCCGCATGCAGGCCCTGGTTTATAAATTAAACCATTCCCAAAAAGCCTGTTGACTCTTCTTGGATATGGAAAATTGGGGCATTACGTGTCATAACAGTCAGGAACAATAGATGGACCATTGCAAATTTTGTTAATGTTCCCTTTGGGATCGATGCTCCCGATATCCAAAATAGGAGAAAATAGCTTTGTATTTCCTTTTGAAAGTTAGAATGAGAGGGTTCTTATTCCAATGATTGGAACACTATTTGGGTTGGAGAAAGACAAGGTTTGTCAGTTATGGTTAAAATCTCCTTGAATAAAAGTTGAAAAATGAAAGAAAGGCACTGCTGAAACAAACCAGATCTCCTTTTACTAGACAGGGCTTTTATCAACTAAGCCACGCCAGGGATGAGGTTTTGAATTCCACCTCAGATTTCTTCTTCTTTAAACTTGGGATTTTTAAACTCCCGACCTTACTTCCGGCCCAAAGCATGGAGGTTTAATAATAACCATCAAGAAGCCTTTGACCATTCCCGGAATTGTACTTAGTCCATTCTTTTCATACAGTCAGCAACAATATTGGGGCATTGCATTCCCTTTTAAAGTTCTTGAAAGATCGATGGGTTTTTGATATCCATAAATAAGAAAATAGCTAGTTATTTCCTTTGAAAGTTAATTTTAGAATTCTTATCCCCTGATTGAAAACTGTTTGGGTGGAGAAAAGAAAGGTGTTGTCGTTAAAGGTGAAAACTTCCCCGTATTCAAAAGTTGTAAAATAAAGAAAGGCTCTGCTGAGATTCAAACTCAGAAACTTATGTTTACTACAGACCTTTAACCAACTAAGCATACATTAAAACAGGGAAAATCTTTACCAAACATCACGCAGTTAAAATCTGTTGCATGCACAGCAAAAAAAATGTATGAATATGTCACTTTCAATCCAGTTCGTGTAGAAACCTAATGTTTTTTCTTGCCGCGAGTCTTTGAAACTAAACGTATTATCTTGGAGAATGCAAAACAAGATTAAACAATGTCGAACAAAACATTTCCTTTTCCATAGGTGGGTGGGTACTGCTTTTGCAGAGCAAGAACATAAACCTTTCATTCAAGGATTCTAAAGAGATAGAGACGAAGGGTTGTCAGAAGTACCAAATGATAAGAACTAAGATTACTGATAAGTAAGATTAGCATTAAGGCCTTAGCATTGCTTTATCTCGGCTACAACTTACACTCACTGAACGCGTTTGCGTCAGAAAAAGGTGCCTGAGTGGTTAAGGGATAGGAAATTTTCTAATCCTTGGCTATTGAGCATGGTTCGAATCCCATCCTGGGTTTCTCATTTTTAAACCTGGGACATACATTTCTGTCTCCACGCCTTCAGCCCAACCATGAGGTTCGTAGTCACTCTTCAAGAAGCCTTGGACTCATTTTTGAAGAGACTTTGTGCATTACATGTCAAAAGCAGGCAACAAATTTGACAAATGGATTCATTAACCCTTTCTTTGCATCGATGCTCCATGAAAGCCACAAATAGAGCAATAGCAAAGCTCTTTCCCTTGAAGGTTTAGGGAAAAAGAGATCTTTTTCCGGATTGGACACTATCTTGGGGTTAACAAAGAATAAGACTGCAGTTATGGGTGAAAATCTTCCCTTTATTAAAAAGTTGAAAAACAAAAGAAAAGGCCCCTGCGAGATTTAACCAGGATCTCCTGTTTACTAGAAAAGGCACTTTCACCAACTGGGGCAACGCGCAGAAATCGAGCAAGTAATGCCATTTACCAAACATCATGCACTTAAACCGTTAATGCACGGCAGCAACATTTAAGAAAATTTTTTCTTTTAATCCAGGCCTGGTAAAACTAATGTTTTCCGCCGGCAGTCTTTTTAAACCACACTATAAATTTCAGAAGGCAAAAAAATTTAACAAGCCGAAGACAAACATTTTCCTTTTTCCCTAGGGTGGGTATACGCTTAAACAGAGCAAGAACATCACATGTTTTTCCACAAGCAAAGCAAAAAAAGATACCGACTGAAAAAATGGCAAGAAGTACCCAAAATGAGTAAAACTAGAGATTACTGATACATGAGATACCATTTTCAGTCCTCAAATGCTTCCAACTCGGCTACAATTTTTACCACTCGAACTGTGTGCTGTTCACCACAGGTGGCCGAGTGGTTTAAAGGGGATGGACTCTAATCCATTTGCATGCATGCATGGGTTCGAATCCCTCTCGTCGATTTCTTTTTCTTAAACTTGGAGATTTAAGCTTCGCCTTACTCCCTGGGGCCCCAAGCATGGGGGTTTAAATCCCCTTCAGAAGCCGTTGACTCATTCTGGAATGATACTTAGGTGATTAAAGTGTCATAACAGTCACAACAATAGTTGGACCTTTGCATTCATTAATGTTCTTGGCGATCAATGCTCCTTTAAACATAAATACAGAAAATAGTCTATTTTTTTCCGTTGAAAGTTTAGAAGGATCCTCCAATGATGGAACACCATTTGGGTGGAGGAAAGACAAGGGTGTTGTCAGTTTTTTGGGTTAAAATCTTCCTGTATCAAAGTTGAAAAAGAAAGAAAGGCACTGGCTGAAATCAACTCAGGATCTCCTGTTTACTAGACAGCCTTTAACCAACTAAGCACAGCCCATGCATTCAGGGTTCAAATCCCATTCTCGATGATTTTTTTCTTTTTTAAACTTGGAGATTTTAATCCTTTTGATCTTACTCCCTGGGCCCAAGCATGGAGGTTTATAAAACTATTCAAAAGCCTTTTGCTCTTCGAATTAAATTAGGTTCCATTAAGTCATACAGTCAGGGAAAAAATAGTTTGACCATTTGCATTTATTTAAGTTCGGTGATCGATGCTCCTATATCCAAAAATAGAGGGAAAAAAGCTAGTTATATCCTTGAAATTTTTGAATAGAGATTCTTATTCCAAGATTGGACACTATTTTTGGTTGAAGAAAGACAAGTGTTTTCATTAAAAGGTGAAAATCTTCCTTGTATTCAAAAGTTGAAAAATGAAAGAAGGCAAAATGCTGGGAAAACAACTCAGGGTCTCCTTTTACTAAACAGGCCTTAATCAACAAGCCCCACCCATGCATCATGTTTTGGGAAATTTCCCCCTCGATTTCTTCTTCTTTAAACTTGGGGATTTTAATCTTCTGACCTTACTTCCTGGGCCCAAAGCATGGAGGTTTATAATAACCATTCAAGAAGCCTTTTGACTCATTCTGGAATGATACTTAGGTCCATTACGTGTCATAACAGTCAGGCAACAATAGTTGGACCATTGCATTCATTTAATGTTCTTGACGATCGATGTTCATTGATATCCATAAATAGAGAAAATAGCTAGTTATTTCCTTTGAAAGTTTAGGGATGAGAGATTCTTATTCCCCTGATTGGAACACTGTTTTGGGGTGGAGAGAAAGACAAGGGTGTTGTCAGTTATGGGTGAAAATCTTCCTTGTATTCAAAAGTTGTAAAATGAAAGAAAGGCTCTGCTGAGATTCAAACTCAGGATCTCTTGTTTACTAGACAGACGCTTTAACCAACTAAGCCATGTACATTAAACTAGGGAAAATCCCTTTACCAAGACATCACTGCAGTTAAGATCTGTTGCATGCACAGCAAAAAAATGTAAGAAAATGTCACTTTCAATCCAGGTCTTGTAGAAACCAAATGTTTTTTCTGGCCGCCAGTCTTTGAAACCAAACGTATAAACTTGGAGAATGCAAAACAAGATTAAACAATGTCGAGGACAAAACATTTCCTGTTCCATAGGTGATGGGTACGTGCTTTTGCAGAGCAAGAACATTAACCTGTTTTGCATTCAAGGCATGCTAAAGAAGATAGAGACCGAAGGATTGTCAAGGAAGTACCAACATGAGTAAGAACTAGAGATTACTGATACAGTAAGATAGCATTTAAGGCCTTAGCATTGCTTTATCTCGGCTACAACTTACACTCACTGAACGCGTTTTGCGTCAGGACAAGGTGGCCGAGTGGTTAAGGCGATGGATTGCTAATCCATTGTGCTATGCATGCATGGGTTCGAATCCCATCCTCGTCGATTTCTGCATTTTTAAACCTGGGGACATTACTTTTCTGTCTCCACGCCTTCAGCCCCAACCATGGAGGTTCGTAGTCACTCTTCAAGAAGCCTGGTGACTCATTTTGGAAAGAGACTTTGGTGCATTACATGTCATAACAGTCAGGCAACAAATGTTGGACCAATGAATTCAGTTAACGTTCTTGGCGATCGATGCTCCATGATAGCCACAAATAGAGACAATAGCATGCTCTTTCCTTCGAAGGTTTAGGAATGAGAGATTCTTATTTCCCGGATTGGACTACTATCTTGGGGTTTAGACAAAGAATAAGATGCTGTCAGTTATGGGTGAAAATCTTCCCTTTTATTAAAAAGTTGAAAAACAAAAGAAAGGCACTGCTGAGATTTTAACTCAGGATCTCCTGTTTACTAGACAGGCACTTTCACCAACTGACAACAGCGCCAGACAATCTGAGCAAGTGAATAGCAAATTACCAAGACATCACTGCACTTAAGCTCTGTTACATGCACGGCAGCAACATTTAAGAAAATGTTTCTTTCAATCCAGGCCTGGTAGAAACCTAATGTTT
>JAODAL010072204.1:0-15211 GCA_025379985.1 Phyllomedusa bahiana
ACCCCATGCATCCCACTCCCCCCACCCCCAGATCCACGCGCACCCTCAGATCCATGCGCACCCCCAGATCCACACACCCCCAGCTCCACGTACATCCCCAGCTCCACGTGCATCCCCAGCTCCACACACCCCCAGCTCCACGCACACCCCCAGCTCCACGCACACCCCCAATCCTCGCATCCCCAGATCCCCGCCACCCCAATCCACGCGCACCCCCGTCCACACACCCCCAGATCCATGCGCACCCCCAGCTCCACGCACCCCCAGCCCACGCGCACCCCCAGCCCCCACCCCCCAATCCACCGCACCCCCAGCCCACACCCCCCAGGACCATCCATCCCCGGCTCCCCCGCACCCCCGCCCACGCGCACCCCCCCCCCACGCGCACACCCCCAGCTCCACGCGCACCCCCAGCTCCACGCGCACCCCCAGCTCCACGCGCACCCCCAGCTCCACGCGCACCCCCAGCTCCACCACCCCCCCCAGCTCCAGCACTCCCCCCTCCAGCACATCCCCACTCCACACACCCCAGCTCCACTGCTCCCCCCTCCACGCGCATCCCCAGCTCCACGCGCACCCCCAGCTCCACGCGCATCCCCAGCTCCACGCGCACCCCCAGCTCCACGCGCACCCCCAGATCCACGCGCACCCCCAGCTCCACGCGCATCCCCGTCCACAACATCCCCACTCCACACCTCCCCCCGCCCACCGCACCCCCAGCTCCACGCGCACCCCCAGCTCCACGCGCACCCCACCCCACGCGCCACCCCCACCCACGCGCACCCCACCCACCCCCACCCCCAGCCCACGCGCCCCCAGCTCCCCACCCAGATCCATGCGCACCCCCAGCTCCACGCACACCCCCAGATCCACGCGCACCCCCAGCTCCACGCACACCCCCAGATCCATGCGCACCCCCGGCTCCACGCACCCCTAGATCCAGCGCGCCCCCCAGCTCCACGCACCCCTAGATCCATGCGCACCCCCATCCAGCAAAACCCCAGATCCTGCGCACCCCCACTCCACACACCTCTAATCCATCGCCCCCCCGCCCACGCACCCCTAATCCATGCGCACCCCCCAGCCCAACACCCCCATCCCACGACCCCAGATCCATGCGCCCCCCCACTCCACGCACCCAAATCAAACGCAACCCCCCTCCCACCACCCTAGATCCATGCGCCCCCCCCGGCTCCCCGCACCCCTAATCCTGCGCACCCCCAGCTCCCCCACACCTCTAGATCCACGCGCCCCCCCCTCCACCACCCCCGACCATGCGCACCCCCCCCTCCACCACCCCCACCCCCGCACCCCTAAATTCCATGCCACCCCCAGCTCCACACACCTCTAGATCCTTGCCAACCCCCCCTCCACGCACCCCTAACCAGGCGCACCCCCACTCCAAACCCCCCCTAATCCCGCACCCCCACTCCACACACCCCAATCCATGCGCCCCCCAGCTCCACGCCCCCAGATTTTATGCGCACCCCAACCCAGCACCCCTAATTCATGCCACACCCCGCCCACACACCCCCCGATTCTACGTACCCCAAGCCCCATGCACCCCAAACCAGCCACCCCCCCCATGCACCCCCAGATTTTAAGCGCGCCCCCAGCCCATGCCCCCCAATCCTGGGGCCCCCCCCACCCACACACCCCTAGATTCTACATACCCCCACTCCACGCACCCCTAATCCATACAACCCCCAGCTCCACGCACACCCCCCGCTCCACGCCCCCCAATCCATGCGCAAACCCCCCGCTTTCCCCGCACCCCTAGATCCAGGCGCGCCCCCCGCTCCACGCACCCCCAGGGTCCATGCGCGCCCCCCAGCTCCCCACGGGACCCCCAGATCCATACATACCCCCCCTCCCCGCCCCCCTAGATCCATGCGCAAAACCCCCCCTCCACGCACCCCTAGATCCATGCGCACCCCCAGCTCCACGCACCCCCACTCCACCACCCCTAGATCCAAGCGCACCCCCGCCCACCACCCCTTTAAACCAAGCGCACTAAAACCCAGGGGGCCCCCACACCCCCCCCCTAGATCCATGCGCACCCCCAAACCCCACGCCCCCCACTCCCACCCCTAGATCCCTCGCACCCCCCCGGGCCCCCACACCCCTAATCCAGCGCACCCCCAGCTTTCCCCCACCCCTAATCCATGCCACCCCCCACCCACGTAGCCCTTGATCCATTTCCACCCCCACCCACCACCCCTGATCCATTGCCACGCCCCAGCCCACACAAACCCCTTTAAACCATGCGCACCCCCGGCTCCCCCCCCGCAAACCCCCAGAAACCATTCCACCCCCAAACTCCACCAAAACCCCTTAATCCTTCGCACCCCCCACTCCACCACCCCCAATCCTTTCCACCCCCAACTCCACACACCCCCTAGATCCATACGAAACCCCCCGTTCCAAGCACCCCTAAATCCATGCCACCCCCACTCCACACACCCCCCAGGAAACCATGGGCACCCCCCAGCTCCACACACCTCTAGATCCATGCGCACCCCTAGATCCATGCGCACCCCCAGCTCCACAAACCCCAAGATTTCCCGCGCACCCCCGGCTCCCCCCAACCCCTAGATCCCTGCGCCCCCCCAGCTCCACACACCCCTAATCCATGGGGCAAAACCCCCCGTTTCCCCCACCCCTAGAACCAGCGCCCCCCGGGTCCCCCACCCCCAAAATTTCCCTCGCCCCCCCGGCTCCCGCACCCTAGATCCATGCCACCCCCCGCCCACGCACCCCTGAAACCATGCGCACCCCCCCGGGCCCCCCACCCCTAATCCATGCGGGACCCCCCCGCTCCCTGCACCCCCCAGAACATACATGCCCAAATTTTCCCCTTTTTTCGGGGGGGTCCCCCTATTTTTGGGGCCCCCCCCCGCCCCCCCCGGGGGGGTTGGGATTCCCTCCCGCCCCCCTGCAGGGCGGCGGGGGTCCCTTTTAAAATTAAACCCCGGCCAAGAGTAGCGCTGGTTTTGGGAAATCTTTCGCCGCCGGACCGCTCCCCACAAAGGGGGGTGAAGCCCGGCCCCCAGCGCCGCTCACCCCCCGCGGGCTCACTTGGGGGAGGAAAGGGAGGGGGGGATCGCCCCTCCTCCCCCCTCTCCCTGTATGTAACGGCGCCGGTGTTTGCGCCGCACAAACAGTTCCAGCGGCGCAGGGGGAAGTGACGCGCGGCTGCAGGGGAGTGACGCGCGGCTGCCTCCACTTCCCCCTGCGCCGCTAAGAGATCGGGCAGGAGCTGGCCGCGCTGCAGGAGCCTGGTAAGGTGAGTGGATTTTATTATTTTATTTTTATTTACTTTAGGGGGGCTCACCTGGCTAACAGAGAGGGCAACTTTCCTGGCAACAATGGGGGCATCACCTGGCAACAATGGGGGCACTACCTGGCAACAAAGGGGCACTACCTGGCTAACAGATGGGGCACTACCTGGCTAACAGATCGGGGCACTACCTGGCTAACAATGGGGCACTAAACCCGGCAACCAATTGGGGGGACTACCTGGCTAACAGATGGGCACTACCTGGCTAACAGATGGGGGGGACTACCTGGCTAACAGAATGGGGCACTACCTGGCTAACAGATGGGGGGCACTACCTGGCTAAAATGGGGCACTACCTGGCTACCACAGGGGGGACTACCTGGCAACCAATGGGGGCACTACCTGGCTAACAGATGGGCACTACCTGGCTAACAATTGGGGGCATACTTGGCTAACAATGGGGGCACTACTTGGCTAAACGATGGGGGCACTACTTGGCTAACAATGGGGGCACCTACCTGGCTAACAAAGGGGGGGAACCTACCTGGCTACAAATTTGGCTCGACCTGGCAACAGAGGGGCATCTACTTGGCTACAAGGGGGCATCTACCAGCCTGTAAGGGGCACTACCTGGTTATGGGGGGCTACTACCTGGCTATAAGGGCATCTACCTGGCTTTCTTCCAAAACCATTATGCAGTTAGGCGGAGTGGGGTGTGGCTTTTGAAGGGGCGTGGCATACCGTCGAGATGGGCGTGTCCATGCAAATCTTTGGCGCGGCGCGCTAACGCGGCCGCCCACTAGAGTCCCCCTGCTTTTTCCTTTTAAAAGTTTGGGAACATGCCCTAGATCCATTTCGCACCCCCCAGCTCCATGCACACCCCCGGCTCCACGCACCCCTAGATTCATGCGCACCCCCAGCTCCATGCACCCCTAGATTCATGCGCACCCCCAGCTCCATGCACCCCTAGATTCATGCGCACCCCAAGCTCCATGCACCCCTAGATCCATGCGCACCCCCAGCCCCATGCACCCCTAGATTCATGCGCGCCCCCAGCTCCACGCACCACTAGATCCATACATACCCCCAGCTCCACGCACCCCTAGATCCATACATACCCCCAGCTCCATGCACACCCCTAGATCCACGCACCCCTAGATCCATGCGCGACCCCAGCTCCACGCACCCCTAGATCCATGCGCACCCCCAGCTCCACGCACCCCTAGATCCATGCGCGCCCCCAGCTCCACGCACCCCTAGATCCATGCGCGCGCCCGGCTCCACGCACCCCTAGATCCATGCGCACCCCCAGCTCCACACACCCCTAGATCCATGCGCGCCCCCCAGCTCCACGCACCCCTAGATCCATGCACATCCCCAGCTCCATGCACATCCCCAGCTCCATGCGCACCCCCAGCTCCACGCACCCCCTAGCTCCACGCACCCCTAGATCCATGCGCACCCCCAGCTCCACGCACCCCTAGATCCATGCGCACCCCCAGCTCCACACACCCCTAGATCCATGCGCACCCCCAGCTCCACGCACCCCTAGATCCATGCGCACCCCCAGCTCCACGCACCCCTAGATCCATGCGCACCCCCAGCTCCACACACCCCTAGATCCATGCGCACCCCCAGCTCCACGCGCCTCTAGATCCATGCGCACCCCAGCTCACGCCCCCGCCACAACCTCCATGCGCACCCCCAGCTCCATGCACCCCTAGATCCATGCGCACCCCCCAGCTCCACGCACACCCCCAGATCCATGCGCATCCCCATCTCCACACACCCCTAGATCCATGCGCGCCCCCCGCTCCACGCACCCCTAGATCCCATCCCCCCACGCACCCCCAGCTCCACGCACCCCTAGATCCATGCGCACCCCCAGTCACCCCCCTCACCCCCTAGATCCATGCGCACCCCCAGCTCCACGCAACCCCTAGATCCATCCATACTCCACGCACCCTAGATCCATGCGCACCCCCAGCTCCACGCACCCCTAGATCCATGCGCACCCCCAGCTCCACGCACCCCTAGATCCATGCGCACCCCCAGCTCCACGCACCCCTAGATCCATGCGCACCCCTAGATCCATGCGCACCCCCAGCTCCACGCACCCCTAGATCCATGCGCACCCCCCGCTCCACGCACCCCCAGCTCCACACACCCCTAGATCCATGCGCGCCCCCAGCTCCACGCACCCCTAGATCCATGCGCACCCCCAGCTCCACACACCCCCCAGCACCAGCCCACGCACCCCTAGCTCCACAAACCCCAAGATCCATGCGCACACCCAGCTCCACGCACCCCTAGATCCATGCGCACCCCCAGCTCCACGCACCCCTAGATCCATGCGCACCCCCAGCTCCACGCACCCCTAGATCCATGCGCACCCCCAGCTCCACACACCCCTAGCTCCACGCACCCCAAGAACCATGCGCGCCCCCAGCTCCACACACCCCAAGATCCAAGCGCACCCCCAGCTCCACGCACCCCTAGATCCATGCGCACCCCCGCTCCACGCACCCCTAGATCCATGCGCGACCCCAGCTCCTGAAACCCCTTGTTCCATGCGCACACCCAGCTCCACGCACCCCTTGATCCATGCGCACCCCCCAGCTCCACGCACCCCCAGCTCCACGCACCCCTAGATCCATGCGCCCCGCTCCCAGCTCCTACGCACAGCCCCTGATCCAACCAACCCCTAGATCCATGCGCACCCCCGCTCCACGCACCCCCTAGATCCATGCGCAGCCCCCAGCTCCACCACCCCTACCATCGCACCCCCCAGCTCCACCCGCCCCTAGATCCATGCGCACCCCCAGCTCCACACACCCCTAGATCCATGCGCGCCCCCAGCTCCACGCACCCCTAGATCCATGCGCACCCCCAGCTCCACGCACCCCTTGATCCATACTTATAGCATCCATCGCACCCCCACGGCTCCAACGCACACCCTAGATCCTGCGCACCCCCAGCTCCACACACCCCCAGCTCCACGCGCCCCAAGATCCATGCGCACCCCAGCTCCAAGCACCCTGAGATCCATGCCACCCCAGCTCCACGCACCCCTAGATCCATGCGCACCCCCAGCTCCACGCGCACCTCCAGCTCCACGCGCCCCCAGCTCCACGCACCCCTAGATCCATGCGCACCCCCAGCTCCACGCACCCCTAGATCCATGCGCACCCCCAGCTCCACGCACCCCTAGATCCATGCGCACCCCCAGCTCCACGCACCCCTAGATCCATGCGCACCCCCAGCTCCACGCGCCCCTAGATCCATGCGCGCCCCCAGCTCCACGCACCCCTAGATCCATGCGCACCCCCAGCTCCACGCACCCCCAGCTCCACGCACCCCTAGATCCATGCGCGACCCCAGCTCCACGCGCCCCTAGATCCATGCGCACCCCCAGCTCCACGCACCCCTAGATCCATGCGCACCCCCAGCTCCATGCACACCCCTAGATCCATGCGCCCCCCCCGCTCCACGCGCCCCCAGCTCCACGCACCCCTAGATCCATGCGCGCCCCCCAGCTCCACGCACCCCTAGATCCATGCGCGCCCCCGGCTCCACGCACCCCTAGATCCATGCACACCCCAAGCTCACTATCACCATATTTCTACTTTTTAGCATACCATCTCCCTCTTCAAGCACAGGTCCTCCAGGATTGGGAGTCATTATCCCTAATGGTGCCACTATCCTTGCCCTGTGCCCTCTGATGCCCCCTATGTCAATTACTATTAGTGTCAGGTCTGTAAGATGACTCCATGGTCACCGAGACTGGATGGGACAGGAGGACCTGGGTCCATTCCTGCTGCCCTATGCCCTGGCGTCTTGTAGACGTCCCATACGTCCCATGTTGCTCCGGCGCTGCGCTCAGGCCTCACTCCAGAATAACAAGGATGCCTTGCTGTGTAATTACTCTATGTAAAAAATGTCACCAAGGAAATTAAACTGAGCACCCGGGAGGCAGCACGGTCGTCCTCCCAAGATTTAACCCTATCACGGCCACAGAGAGTGTGCGGGTACGAACACTGGGGTAAGGGGGCATAAATCAGTTATGAGCCAGCATGGTGCACCACACGTCACTGCATAGCTGGCACCCTTCATCAGCTTCATTATATGCAACTGAAATGTTGACAATATCCCCCCCTCACACATAGTAGGTATGAGGAACGGTTTATCAGTGGATTTTCAGTCTCCCTTGAGTTGTATTGCGGATTTTCTGCAGAGTGGTGTGAACTGGCACCTATCGCAGTGCAGTTTTTTTTTTTTTTGCAGGGCACTGCTCCCCTACTAGATGGGTGCGTGAGCAATTGTCCATTATTGAGCTGCATCTGTAAAAGTTTCTCCCAGGAAGCATTGGGGCTTGTTGCCTCTTACTGGGAATAGTACAAAGTATAACCACTGAGATGTGAGGGTGGGTTGTGTTTGTTTTTTCTTAAGATCTGGACAATGATTACTTATTACTAGGAAATACAAAACCACAGCAAGTATATATTACTGTACTGCTCCCTAATAATCCAGGGCGAGAGCAGTGAAGGGGTTACTGGCTGCATCCCTGGTGGTCTAGGACAGGGAAGGGGTTATTGGCTGCATTCCTGGTGGTCTAGGACAGGGAAGGGGTTATTGGCTGCATTCCTGGTGGTCTAGGACAGGGAAGGGGTTACTGGCTGCATTCCTGGTGGTCTAGGGAAGTGCAGGGGTTATTGGCTGCATCCTGTGGTCTAGACAGAGGAAGGGGTTACTGGCTGCATTCCTGGTGGTCTAGGGAAGTGCAGGGATTATTGGCTGCATTCCTGGTGGTCTAGGACAGGGAAGGGGTTATTGGCTGCATCCCTGGTGGTCTAGGACAGGGACGGGATTATTGGCTGCATTCCTGGTGGTCTAGGTAATTGCAGGGGATATTGGCTGAATTCCTGGTGGTCTAGGACAGGGAAGGGGTTATTGGCTGCATTCCTGGTGGTCTAGGACAGGGGAGGGGTTATTATATGAAATGCTGTAAGTCTAAAGCAGAAAAAGATGTTATTGGCTGCCTTCGTGGTGGTCTAGGACTGGGAAGGGGTTATTGTTTGCATCCTTGGTGGTCTATGGCAGTGAAAGGGTTATTATATGAAATGCTGCAAGTCTAAAACAGAAAAAGATGTTAATGGCTGCATCCGAGGTGGTCTAGGACAGGGGAGGGGTTATTGGCTGCATCCCAGGTGGTCTAGGACAGGGGAGGGGTTATTGGCTGCATCCCAGGTGGTCTAGGACAGGGGAGGGGTTATTGGCTGCATTCCTGGTGGTCTAGGACAAGGGAGGGGTTATTAGCTGCATTCCTGGTGGTCTAGGACAGGGAAGGGGTTATCTGCATTCCTGGTGGTCTAGGGCAGTGAAGGGGTTATCATATGCAACACTGCAGGTCTATATCAGAAGAGTTGTTAACGGTTGCATCCCTGGTGGTCTAGGACAGGGAAGGGGTTATTGGCTGCATCCCTGGTGGTCTAGGGCAGTGAAGGCATTTTTATATGCAACACTGCAGATCTAGATCATAAGATGTGTTAATGACTGCATCCCTGGTGGTCTAGCAAAGGGAAAGGGTTATTGGCTGCATTTCTGGTGGTCTAGGGCAGTGTGGGAGTTATTGGTTCCATTCCTGGTGGTCTAGGGCAGTGTGGGGGTTATTGGCTGCATTACTGGTGGTCTAGGACAGGGAAAGGGTTATTGGCTGCATTCCTGGTGGTCTAGGACAGGGAAAGGGTTATTGGCTGCATTCCTGGTGGTCTAGGACAGGGGAGGGGTTATTATATGAAATGCTGTAAGTCTAAAGCAGAAAAGATGTTATTGGCTGTATTCCTGGTGGTCTAGGACAGGGAAAGGGTTATTGGCTGCATTGCTGGTGGTCTAGGGCAGTGAAGGGGTTATTGGCTGCATATTTGGTGGTAAAGGACAGGGAAGGGGTTATTGGCTGCATCTCTGGTGATCTAGGACAGGGAAAGGACTATTGTCTGCATTCCTGGTGGTATAGGGCAGGGAAGGGGTTATTCGCTGCATCCCTGGTGGTCTAGGGCAGTGAAGAGGTTATTGGCTGCATCCATGGTGGTCTAGGGCAGTGAAGGGTTAATGTCTGAATTAGGGTATTGTCCCACATAATGAAAGCCAGACCACCAATAATGAAAGGACTCAACGATCACAAAGTTACAAAACGGTGCTGCCATTAAACAGCAATAGATTTCCAATGAAAACGGTCTTTAATGTCATCGTGACCACATCTTGTTCTCTCGCCATCGAGATCCAACAAACTGATTGGAAAGACTGAGGTCAATTGAAAAAAAGGGCCCAACTCCCAAAAAAAATGGAGCAAAGACGAGTAAAAAGCCTGCTGCACGGTATTACAGTAACAGAGCTGATATCAGAGGGGGCAAAAATGTCTTTATAGCATAAAAATAGTTAATACACAAGGATTGAAGTGCTGCGCCTTTTACGAGCCAATAACTCGGAGGTTATAAAAATACCTAAACACTGAGCGTCATTGTTTCATTAGCGGGACGGAAATACTGACTGTAGCAGAGATAAGGGTCTATACATTACTGAGCGCGGTCAGAGGAAGCGGCGCGGTCACATGACCTGGCTCCATTCAGACACTGCTACCTGTGTGACAAGAGTCATTTATGTAATTTCTGGGAAGTGTTAAGGAATTTGCTGGATACAAGTAACAACTCACCAGAGACATCCCACAGAACTGGTTCTAGAAAAAAGTATAAATAATAATTTATGGCCTTTTGTACAAAAAAATTAACACTATAATACTCCCCCCTATGTACAAGAATAAATAGTATAATATGCCCCTATGTACAAGAAATAATCTATAATATGCCCCTATGTACAAAATATAACTAGTATAATACTGCTCCATGTAAAGAATAAACACATAATACTGCTCTATATACAAAAATAAAACAACTAAAATATTTGCCCCCTATGTACAAGAATATAACTATATATACTTCCATGTACAAGAATATAATTTTACTAAAATACTGCCTCCTTTACAAGCATATAACTACTTTAATATGCCCCTATGTACAAGAATATAACTATATAATACTCCCTCCTATGTAAAGAATATAACTAATAATATCCCCCTATGTAAAAGAAAAAAAACTAGATAATATGCCCCTATGTAAAAGAATAAAACTACTATAATACCCCCCCTATGTACAAGAATAAAAATAGTATAATACTGCTCCTTTGTACAAGAATATAACATTTTAAATACTGCCCTTTAAAAAAATATAACTCTATAATACTCCCCCCTATGTACAAGTTTTAAACTATATAAATGCTCCTTGTAAAAGGAATAAAAACTACTATAATATGCCCCCTATGTACAAAAAATTTAACTACTATAATATGCCCCCAGTACAAAATATAACACTATAAACTGCCTCCTATGTAAAAAGAATATAACTAATATAATCTACCCCCTTGTACAAAAATAACTAGTATAATACTGCTCCTATGTAAAAAATTTAAAAAACTACTATAATATCCCCCCTATGTACAAGAATATAACACAAAAATACTGTTTTACAAGAATATAACTACTTAATACGCTCCTTGACAAGAATATAATCTAAAAATACTGCACCAATGTAAAAGAATATAACTTATAATATGACTCTATTACAAGAATATAACTACTAAAATTGCCCCCTATGTAAAAAGAAATAATCTAAAATATGCCCTCTATGTACAAAATAAAACTATATAATACTGCCCCTAGTAAAAATAGATTTAAAAAGAATTCCCTTTTTTTACTTTGTTTAAGCAAAAAAAGGGAAGATTAAAAGAGGGGCTATAAACACCCTACAGAAAAAAAAGAATGGACAAGACACTGGGAAAGCTAGCCACATAAATGTGTCTTTTTATTGCCCAAAAATAAAACAAAAAAAAAATGCAAAAAAAACGTTTCACGAGGTTTCCCCTCGCTTCCTCAGTTGCACATGTTCACACTAATGGAAATCTAAAATAAAAAATCTGGTAAAGGTTTTTAATCTTTCAGATCATCAGTTATCTGAAACTGAAACATACTATTACAGAAAGGATTAAACTATTGTCCCGATTCGACCCTGGATCATTTTACAGTCTATAAAGATCTGCATACATTTATTCGTAAACTTACATTGCAAAGATATTTTCGGAATAAAAAGAACAATCCCACTGAAAAGACAGATGATAACACTAACAAGGATGAAGAAAAAAGAGAGATCAAAGTGAAAGGTAAATCTAATTTCTATCCGATTTTTGCACAAGGTAACCATGTACCAGTATTTTTTGATCTAGTCTCAGAGGATCTGCGTAAAATTAAAAGCAAGCTTCCTAATAGGATTAATTTAACCAAACGTGAGAAAGTAGCCCTAGATAAATTATCTAAAAATAAAAATATTATCATCAGGAATGCTGACAAGGGTGGCAGTATTGTTATTCTCAACACAACTGATTATAACAATGAAGCATTGAGGATCCTAAAAGATATAAATTATTATGAAGAAGTCACATCTGACGCTCATGAAAAGCTAGAAAAAATCTTTGAGGACTTTCTGGATAAGGCGTTAAGAGAAAAAATTATTACAAAGGAAGAACTGAGATTTTTGAAGATAAAAACACCATCTATACCCCATTTTTACTTTTTACCAAAGGTACATAAAAATGAAAAAAATCCTCCTGGAAGCCCGTAGTATCGGGGAGTGAACCCCGTACATCAAATTTTACTTTTGTAGATATTTCCCTCCAACCCTCTTGTTAAAAACTAAAAAATTTTTCCCTCAAAACTTGTAATGTTCTCGGGAATAATTAATTTTAAGGGGAAAAAAAGACATATTTTTTAACCCTAGATGTGAATTTTTTTCTCGAACTAAGCTTGGCTGGGAAAAATGGGGGCCCGAAAAATATTTAAAATTTTAAATTTTTTTTCCCCCTTAGTAAAAAATTTTAAGGGACTTTCTTCTTAAAAGTCTAGAACTAATTTTAAAAAAATAATTTTTTAAATTGGTAGCACATTACCCCCAGATGAGGGGCACGGCAAAAGGGACGAAAGTTGCCCCATCTTTTGAAATTCTTTATGGGTAAAATTTGAGGGGAAAACTATATTTATACAGAAAAAAAAACCCTTTTTCAAAAAAAATAGTCTTCTCAGAGATCATCGATGATTTGGTGTTCATATGGGAAAAGGGGCATCCCAAGAAGCAAAGAATTTCACCCCCAAAAATTCAATTGCCCAAATGAGGGGATTTCCTTTACTGAAAATTAATCCATGAGATGGTTTATTTGGGGTCTGCCTTTTTGTTGATAAAGGTCATATAAAAAACCAAAAAAATTTATTCAAGGTCGTGATCTAACACTATCTTCATTTCAACAGTAATCACCATAGGGGCTGGACTAGGAATGTGCCTTAGGACAATTCGGGGGATCCGAAAAAACTGTCCTTTATTCAGATTATGCAGCCAAACTAAATATTTAAAAAAAAATTTGTGCAAAAAAAATTCCCAAAAAAAATTTGTTAAAAATGCTAAAAAAAGAGCCCTTTAAAAAAAACCAAAAGGCAAAACTTGTTTTCAGATCAAAAAGGGGGAGATACTGTGGTACAGAAACAGCAGAAAAAAAAACACACAGAAACAAGAAAAAAATAAGTTTTATCACAACGTACAATTCCCAACATAAGAAATTTAAAAAGTATTACAGAAACATTGGGGAATTTTGAAAATTGATGCCACTTAAATTTAATACTACCCCCAAAAAAACCATCAAAGACATCGGAGCCAAAAAGATAAAAAAAATATGCTCCTCAAAAGGGAAAACACATAAAAATATGAATGTCCCAATTTGGGGATCCGATTTTAATTGCTGCAGAAAATAAAAAAAAATGGGGGACCCCTAAAAAGTGGGCTAAATCTTGTAAATGTTGTGAAATAATTGTGGAGGCAAAATTTTTTTCTTTTAAGACCAAAGAAAAAAATGGAAAAAATGACTTGTGGAAGTTTATGATATACTTTATTTCCGTTTTTGTGGTATCCCTACTAGGAGAACCTAATGAAACTATCAAAGGGGTGAAAACCACAAAATAATTAAATAGCAGGACCACCAAAAAGCCTTTCCAAGACATTTTGAAACAGCACATAAGGGTATCAAACCAAGATTTTCCGTGCAAAACCCATTGGCATATCCCCGAGTTATACAGATAGGGGTAAAAGATTATCTGAAAAAGGGACTTTTTGGATATACAAATTAAATCCCCTTTAACCCCCCGGTCTGAATGAGTGGGGCAGATTTTATTCTTAGAAGTGTTTTATTTATTTATTTATTTTTATCAAATAAGAATTTTTTGGGTTTTTGCATCACAATTTCTTTTTATTAATCTCTGAGGGACTTACGCTGTAAAAGAAGCATTTGTTGTACAACGTACATCTACTGGCCCCTTCTGTCAATAACAAAATCTTGAACTATGTTTCATTCTGTAAAAAATGTAACGAGGAAAATGTTTACTTAACCTGATTTGCAAAATGATTCACTGTCCCCCTGGTGGTTTTGTTTAACAGGACAAATGATTTTAAAGTGTATTTACATATTTTTAAATCTTTAAAATTGTTTTTACTCATTTTTTTTTTAAAGTTTTATTAGATATTTTTTAGGGTTTTTATTAAATTGCTTTTGTTCTTTTTTGAGCTTTATAAATTTTTAAAAACAATGTCCCTTTTTTATACTGTGTACCCTGTGATATCCAAACCCCTTTTATATAAAGGACAATGCCATTAGTGTGAAAAGTGCAATGAGGAAGCGAGGGGGATACCTCGTAAAGCGTTTTTCATTTTTTATTTGATTTTATTTTGGACAATAAAAAGACACATTTATGGGCTAGCTGCCTAGTGTTTGTCCGTTCTTTTTTTTCTGTAGCGGTTTTTAGCCCATCTTTTTTTAAATTTCCTTTTTTTGCTTAACAAAGTAAAATAGGGGAATTCTTTAACCCATTGTTTTCCCGGGACCCCCTGAATTCTGTGGGGTTCACCGCTGAATGGCTAGACGGCAGTCACATTGTCCCCGGGGTCGTTACAAATGTTTAAGTGATTAAAAGATTGGCCATTCCACACAACTTACAGAGGTGAGAGACTAAACACCGTAACTTCTCATTGTTAAAAGTTTTACCCCCACGAGGTGGCTTCTCCTTTCTTTATGTTTTAACTTGCAGTACTTGTTTTCTATGTACAAAATATAACTACTATAATATCCCCCTATGTACAAGAATATAACTACTATAATATGCCCCAAAATTCAAGAATTTTTAAAATACTAATAGCTCCCTATGTACAAGAATATAACTACTTAAAACTACCCCTATGTCAAGAATATAACACTAAATACTGCCCCCCTATGTACAAGAATATAAAATAGTATAATACTGCCCTATGTACAAGTATAACTACTATAATACTGTTTGTACAAGAATATAACTATATAATATGCCCCAGTACAAGAATATAACTATATAAAATGTCCTATGGTACGTCCTTCTGTGAACAACAAGTCCCGCCCTCCCACCGCATTTTTTCTACTGTCTTGCTTTGTTTTAAAAAGGTACTTTTTGTCTAGATATTTTTGCCCAGCTCTGTCTTCCAAATTACCGTGTTTATTTTTTATAGCCATCAAACCAGATACTTTCCCCCTTTAAGTTTCTGCTCTGTGCAGACTATTTGTGCTCCACCCGTTTACAACTGAAGGCCCAAATGCTCATGTTTAACCCTCATATTGAGTATAAGTTGCAGAGCGTGGTCTGTGGCCCAGGGTTGGGGGGGCCAAAATTTACGGCCAAATTTTGAAGTGGCAACTAGAATTATCCCCGCATTGAGCCCGGGAAAGGGGCAGGGAAGGGAGAAGGACCCTTCCCTTTTT
>JAODAL010072205.1:0-15209 GCA_025379985.1 Phyllomedusa bahiana
GGTAATGGGAATATAGGAAATCCCATTACTGCTAAGGAAAATATGAAAAACCGGGGACTCTTAGTTTACAGTATTTGATCAAAGATTGTATTAAGCTCACCTCCCAAAACGTCAAGGGTTCCCAGAGCAGGTGAGTCCCTACACTAAAACATGTTACCTTACTAGGAGTCCATTCAGACTGCCACTTCCCCAGGAGTGATAGGAACCTGCAATTGAATTATCCTGTACTGATTTAAAAGAGGTGGCTGAGTGCAGCAAGCCAATGAGATTGCCATCTCTCAAATAGACTACAAAATGTAAAAGGCTGTGCACATCTAAAATATACTTTGAAAACATAAGCATAGGTGCACACTGAAAAGGCAATAGTTTACATCTAATACATAAAACTATTGCCTTTTCAGTGTGCACCTATGCTTACGTTTTCAAAGTATATTTTAGATGTGCACAGCCTTTTACATTTTGTAGTCTATTTGAGAGATGGCAATCTCATTGGCTTGCTGCACTCAGCCACCTCTTTTAAATCAGTGCAGGATAATTCAATTGCAGGTTCCTATCACTCCTGGGGAAGTGGCAGTCTGAATGGACTCCTAGTAAGGTAACATGTTTTAGTGTAGGGACTCACCTGCTCTGGGAACCCCTTGACGTTTTGGGAGGTGAGCTTAATACAATCTTTGATCAAATACTGTAAACTAAGAGTCCCAGGTTTTTCATATTTTCCTTAGCAGTAATGCATTTCCTATATTCCTATATACCTGAGGTTTTACTTAGTCTTTAGTGTGCCACTGATTTATGTATTAGATGTAAACTATTTGCCTTTTCAGTGTGTCACCTATACTTAAGTTTTCAAAGTATATTTTAGATGTGCACAGCCTTTTACATTTTGTAGTCTATTTGAGAGATGGCAATATCATTGGCTATGTGCACTCAGCACCTCTTTTAAAAGCAGTGCAGGATAATTCAAATGCGGTTGCCTTATCACTCCTGTGGAGTGATCTGAATGACTCCAGTAAGGAAACTGTTTTAGTGTAGGACTCCCTGCTGGGGAACCCCTGACTTTTTGGGGGGGTGGTTAATACAATCTTTGATCAAATACTGTAAACTAAAGTCCCAGTTTTTCATATTTTCCTTACAGAAAAGCATTTCCTATATTCCTAAAACCCTTTTGAGGTTTTACTTATTTTTGTGTCCCCTGATTTATGTATTAATGTAAACTATTGCCTTTTCAGTGTGCACCTAATTTTACGTTTTCAAAGAATATTTTAGATGTGCACACCTTTTCATTTTGTATCCATAATTTCGGTTTGCCCAATATCCGGGAAATATTTAAATAAAAAAACTTTAATAATAAAGCATTGCAATGTCTACACTAAGTTTGGTAAACTTTACCCGTAATTTTTATAGAGCTTGTTTTGTTTCGCCCCGGGGGCCCCGCCTCCGCTCCCCTCCGTGACTTTACAGCAGTAGATGCTCCTTTAAAATTCTCTACCTAACTATATAAAATCTTCCAATCTCTAATCTAACTAAATTGTAAGGATTCCAGCTAATAGTAGAGGTTTCTCTGTGAAGAAATATAATAATTTCGCTGAGCTGTTTGGACACAAGCAGAGCGCACGTCCTTCTGCTCTGAGACGCTGAGAGACACTGAGGCTGAACAGGAAACGCTGTTCTATGTAAAACGAGGTCATGTGATTTTTCCAGCCAATCGCAACCATACACATCCCAGTCATGACGTCGCACACATCTCACCCTGCTCTATTCTGTAATCTGATTTGCTGGCCGCCAAAATTACAGGAAGCGCCGAAAAAGGCGCGATCTTAATAGAAGATGCACAGATTTTAACCTAAATTATCGCATGATCTAAAAAATCCGATCACCATAAAAACTGTGCCGATTTCAACTTTGTCGATAATAATCGCTCAACACTAGTTATGACTGCTGGGCAAACTGTTAGGACTGCTGTGTGACCACCTGGGAGACCTCTCAGATATCTGACACCTTGGCAGGATCCATGGCCGGATCTAACTGTAACAACAGGAGGCAGTGGATCCACTGAGCCACCGCAAGCAATGGTGTAAGCCACACCAGCGAGCGGAGTCTAAGGTGCCGCTGTTTTTTTTACCGACCCCGCCTCTAGGTGGGATGGCCTTGCGGCGGCAGGTGACCCCCAGGTGTATTTTGAGAATAGGATAGTTTTTCAATTTAATTTTCTAGCACCCCCGTTCAGCTTTAAAGCACCCATTAAGCTGGATGCCGCTGCATGTAAATATTGCAACAGAAAATCCCAGAAAAATGGGACATTCTTTACTCAAAAACACAACAAGGCCATACTTACAGCTCAATGGCTGGACGACTAAAAACTGAACCCAGTATGAGGCAACATAAGCCCCTGTGTTACTTGGGAAAGATAAAACAGGTTCAAGTAATTGCTGAGCAGAAGCTCACACACCGTTCCAATAGGAGGTGGTTGTCTTATCGGTATTTTTGCATTTGTGCAATCTCTCCATGTACAGTATTATACTGTGGCTTTTCTGCATGCTGGTGTGAACAAGTATCATTTCAATGTGCAGTTTTTTATCATCTAATTGTCCCCCAAGTATAGGAGTGTGTGAGCTTTTACTCATCAATTACCTGCACCTGTTTTATCTTTCCCAAATAGCACAGGGTCTTGTATTGCCTCCTACTGGGTTCAATCTTTAGTCCAGCCATTGAGCTGTAAGTATGGCTTTGTTGTGTTTTTGAGTAAATATTGCACACTAACTGTGCAGTTGCTTCGCCAGGGACAAGGCAGGGATGGTTCATTATTGCCCCTGCCTTCCCAATTGTATAAACAGTACTCAATGAGCGCTGTATATACATATCACCGTCGCAGGCGGCGTGATGCAAGGCTTTCATCACGTCTCCTGTGATGCTGGGCAGTATTGTAGGTTATATTGGTGCAAGTATAGTGGCAGCGTACACTTGTCCCTGATTGTAAAAGTAAATACACCCCTGTTCCTGTGATTAGCGGCTTCACTTTTACTTTCTTGCTTGTGTTTATAGTTTTGTTTATTTTAGAAAGTGGCGATGTTCGTGACCAAGGAAAAATCTGGAAGTGAATATTGTATGCGGTCTGCTGGTGAAGAGGCAGATATTGTATGTGAACTGGTGGGGTGAACTAGATATTGAATGTGGATTGGTGAGAAAGAGGCGGTTACTGTATGTGGGCTGGTGGGGAAGAGGCAGACATTGTATGTGGACTGGTGGGGAAGAGGCGGATATTCTATGTGAACTGGTGGGGGGGGACTGGATATTGTATGTGTGTAGTATACAGGAGTTTAACCCCTTGTGCCTTTGGATTACTTGTGTGTATTGCTATGTGGTTTTATGCATACATGCCAACTCTCCCGTTTTTGGCGGGGGGGTCCCACTATTTGGGGTCCCCTCCCGCCCTCCCGGGGAGTTGGCATTCCTCCCGCCGCCAGCAGGCGGCGGGGGTTCTTTAAATGGCCGCGGCAACAGAGTAGCGCTAGTGCGCTACTCTTGCGCCGCCGGGCCGCTCCTAAAGGCGGGTGAAGCGGCCGCTGCGCCCGCTTCACACCGCCGGAGTCTCGCTGTGCAGGGAGGAGGCAGGAGGGATCGCTCCCTCCTGCCTCCTCCCCCTCTAGGTCCGGCGCCGGTGTGTGCGCCGCACATATAGGTCAGCGGCGCAGGGGAAGTGACGCGCGGCTGCAGGGGAGTGACGCGCGGCTGCTCTCACTTCCCCCTGCGCCGCTGAGGAGATCGTCCGGAGCGGCCGTGCTGCAGGAGCCTGGTGAGATAAGTGGATTTTATTATTTTATTTTTATTAGCTATATGGGGGGCTCTGCCTGGCAACAATGGGGGCACTACCTGGCAACAAAGGGGACATCTACCTGGAAACAGAGGGGGCATCTACCTGGCAACAGAGGGGGCACTACCTGGCAACAATTGGGTCACTACCTGGCAACAATGGGGGCAAGGCCGTCTCTCCCATTGGGCCAGGTAGGCCAGTGCCCTGGGGCCCCTGAGATCAGGGGCCCTGCAAGGAGTCAGTGTAAACACAGGCACGTCGCCTGTCACTTAAAAATAGCAGAGGCTGCTGAGTCTCGCTGCTCCTGTCCTGCCTGCGTCGCAGTCACTCAGCAGCTGATATGAGACACAGTCCCCCCTCCCGGCCATCTCCTCCCCCGCCAGGAAGTGGAAACTCAAGCTTATTGACGCTGCTCCTGCTCCCCCTCAAGACGTCTCCCTCACCACCCGGGTGTCTCCGGTCACCTCGCTGTGGCCACAGTCACGGACTTCAGATTGCAGCAGAGTCCTCTGGGACTGGGACCTGGCTCAGCACAGCAGAAGGTACAGGGGCTCTACGGGGCAGTGAAATGGGTCAGGACGGCTGAGCACATGCTGCATCATATAACAGCTTCACCCTGTGCCTCCAGCCACACAGCAGCAGCTCATAGGTTCTATAGACTGCTGCATGTCCTGGCCCTCCAAACCCCTCACTGACAAGATCAGTGAATACAAATGAAGTCCCCAGCTGAGCCAGTGTTCACACAGAACAGATGACTCTCTCCTCTTGTCTCATTTGTGGTTTATTGTAAACTTTCCCCTTTCTGCATATATATGATTTATATGCAGTGTGTGTGATATATATATATATATATAATATATATATATTTATATATATATATATATATATATATATATATATATATATATATATATATATATATATAGCTCTACTGTGCTCCGGGACTGTCCAGGTCTGCTCTGGACGTTGCAGGGAGCCGGACGCTGCACATTCCGGGAGCACGGTAGAGCAATTGTGTATATATATATATATATATATATATATATATATATATATAATATATATATATATATAACACTCACCGGCCACTTTATTAGGTGCACCTGTCCAACTGCTCATTAACACTTAATTTCTAATCAGCCAATCACATGGCGGCAACTCAGTGCATTTAGGCATGTAGACATGGTCAAGACAATCTCCTGCAGTTCAAACCGAGCATCAGTATGGGGAAGAAAGGTGATTTGAGTGCCTTTGAAACGTGGCTGGTTGTTGGTGCCAGAAGGGCTGGTCTGAGTATTTCAGAAACTGCTGATCTCCTGGATTTTCACGCACAACCATCTCTAGGGTTTACAGAGAATGGTCCGAAAAAAGAAAAAACATCCAGTGAGCGGCAGGCCTGTGGGCGGAAATGCCTTCGTGACGCCAGAGGTCAACGGAGAATGGGCAGACTGGTTCGAGCTGATAGAAAGGCAACAGTGACTCAAATAGCCACCCGTTACCACCAAGGTAGGCAGAAGAGCATCTCTGAACGCACAGTACGGCGAACTTTGAGGCAGATGGGCTACAGCAGCAGAAGACCACACCGGGTGCCACTCCTTTTCAGCTAAGAACAGGAAACTGAGGCTCCAATTTGCCCAAGCTCATCGAAATTGGACAGTAGACGATTGGAAAAACGTTGCCTGGTCTGATGAGTCTCGATTTCTGCTGCGACATTCGGATGGTAGGGTCAGAATTTGGCGTCAACAACATGAAAGCATGGATCCATCCTGCCTTGTATCAACGGTTCAGGCTGGTGGTGGTGTGTCATGGTGTGGGGAATATTTTCTTGGCACTCTTTGGGCCCCTTGGTACCAATTGAGCATCGTTGCAACAACCTTGTGGAATCTATGCCACGAAGAATTGAGGCAGTTCTGAAGGCAAAAGGGGGTCCAACCCGTTACTAGCATGGTGTACCTAATAAAGTGCCGGTGAGGTTGATTATTATAATATATATATTATATATATATATAATATATATATATATATATATATATAATATATACATACACACTGCATATAAATCATATATATGCAGAAAGGGAAGAGTTTACAATAAACCACAAATGAGACAAGAGGGGACAGTCATCTGTTCTGTGTGAACACTGGCTCAGCTGAGGACTTATATACACACACACTTACAGGGGTATCAGTAATATAACAATTTCATGTGTTTGGCCACCCTAAGCCCCCAGGACACACAACCACTCCTATAATATACGTATTTATAATGGTCTTCTGTTTACCTCCTTGTTTTTGGTGGTCATCATTTCTGAAGTCCCTGATTGGGTTCAGCATTCAAGGAAGGTGCCATTGTCGGACTTCACCACTTTAAAGTAAATGGCTTGGAAGGTGAAGTCAGACAATGGCATCTTGACTGCAGAACCCAATCAGGGACTTCAGAAATGACAACCACCAAAAACAAGGAGGTAAAGAGAAGACAGGAGAGCACCATTATACATGACAAAACACACAATTTCAAGGAGAGAGTTTCCAAAGTCTAGATTAAAAAAAGACAAATTAGACATAAGTATTTTATATGAGCGGCCCTGTGGCCTCGGGCTTAAAGGGGTTGTCTCACTACATTGATTCCTCTCACCTCAGTCCTGTTTTCTTGGTTTCGCTTTGAATTCAGGGACATTTACTGGCTTCCACTAGGCTGCAGTAGAAGCCAGGTCTGTAGCTATAGCAACCAGCGCTGGTAGCCTATCAGGAAAGATCACACAGGTCTGTAGCTATAGGGACCAGTGCTGGCAGCCTATCAGGAGAGATCACGCAGGTCTGTAGCTATAGTGACCAGTGCTGGCAGCCTATCAGGAGAGATCACACAGGTCTTAGCTATAGTGATCAGCGCTGGCACCCCATCGGGCTAGATCACACAGGTCTGTAGCGATAGCAAACAGTGCTCGCAGCCTATCATGAGAGATCACACAGGTCTGTAGCTATAGCAATCAGTGCTGGCAGCCTATCATGAGAGATCACACAGGTCTGTAGCTATAGCAACCAGTGCTGGCAGCCTATCAGGAGAGATCACACAGGTCTGTAGCTATAGTGACCAGTGCTGGCACCCTATCGGGATAGATCACACAGGTCTGTAGCTATAGCAATCAGTGCTGGCAGCCTATCAGGAGAGATCACACAGGTCTGTAGCTATAGCAATCAGTGCTGGCAGCCTATCAGGAGAGATCACACAGGTCTGTAGCTATAGCAATCAGTGCTGGCAGCCTATCAGGAGAGATCACACAGGTCTGTAGCTATAGCAACCTGAGGAGCTGATGCAGCCCATACAAGAGGGGATATCTAGGAATAGGTAGGACACTGTTAATGGACATATATTGCAAAGTGACTTGTTTTTGCAAGGTCTTTAACATAAAAAGCAGCGATCCCTGTAGTGAGACGACCCCTTTAAGATAGCTGTCCACATGGAACTGTTATGAGTTTGCTTTCAATAATTGTTCCTGTAAGGGTGGGTTCAAAATACGATATTGTATAATCCTTAGGCATCTGTCAGGATATTGTGAAAAGAAGTACCCCGGCAGATGCTGCGACACAATCATAGGGAATAATAGAACAGGTGTAGCCCTGTGTGGGATACATTTTGCTCTATTTCTCAGTGCATACACTTATTTTACGGGACTTAATAGCATAGTTATTATCCCCAATGGGTTTGTATGGTATTTGCTCCAGTACCTTTTTTTCATGGTACCCCAATGGATATCTTGAACCAATGTAATATCGTACTGTGACCCCACCCAAAGTGCTTGTGGTGTTTGGGGGCCCAGTGCACAGCTCTGCCCGGGGGCCCATGATGGTGTTAAGACGGCCCTGAATGGGGGCACTACCTGACAACAGAGGGGACATCTACCTGGCAACAGAGGGGACATCTACCTGGCAACAGAGGGGACATCTACCTGACATCTACCTGCTTATGGGGGGTTACTACCTGGCTATAAGGGCATCTACCTGGCTTTCTTCCAAAGCCGTTATGCAGTTAGGTGGAGTGGGTGTGGCTTTTTGAAGGTGCGTGGCATACCGACAAGATGGGCGTGTCCATGCAAATTTTTGCCGCGCCGCGCATAGCGCGCCGCCCACTAGTATCTCCTGCTTTTTCATTTTCAAAAGTTGGCAACTATGGTTTTATGCTGAACCAATGTTAAAATGCACTAAAATGCTATTTTCCACTGTGAGTGGTAATGACATGTGATTGCAATTGAGATTTGCTAAATCATGAAGATGTTATTGCTTTCTGTAAAATGTATCAGCTATGCAGCCAAGGGGAGGGGGTAAATTGCCATGGTAACCTAGTTGGGAGGGGTAGGTAGGAGTAAGCACCCCAAAAAGTATATAAATAGGCCTTACATTAAGTGATGAGTTCTTAAGTTCTTGAGTGGTTAACCCTGTGGTCTGAACCTTCAACAAGCCACAGGAGAAGATGAAGGGAAAGACTTAACCTTTTGAAGCCTGGGATTATGCCAGACTACACCTGGTCATGGATTCCTGCACAGAAACTCAAGATCTTTATTGAGAGAGTTGCTGCCTAGCTGAGCATGGAGCATCTCTTGGACAGGTACACTAGGGTGTGTACACGAACCGCAGGGTAAAAGTGAGTCCTGCGTCTGGCCTGCGATATAGATGGTGTCCAGAATATTGCCTCTGGCCTGACCCATCTAGATTGGGATCTATTACAGGATGTCAGTTCTCCTGAGGTTTAAAGGCTCCTTGCAGTACCAAGACTGTTTCCGAATAAGGGATGGATGGTGTCCAGATTGTTGCCTTTGGCCTGGCCCATCAACATTTAGGGCGACATTTATGAACGGGGCTGCGCCAGATATCTGGCATCTTTTCAGCCCAATATCAGGCACAGCCCCGTTCATACATTATTAAATCTCCCGCATGCCACTTCCGGGCATACTAGAATCATAGCGAAGCATTACAGACGCATTACAGCTGGAACAGGTATACCCCTTTGAAAGTGGTATACCTGTGCCAGAAATGTCACCTGAGCGCTAGAATGCGCCTGACTTGTGACCTGCTGTACAGCGGGTTCATTAATTAGGCACATTCTATGCCTTTATTATGCGCATTAAATTAAGCTTTCACACACCAAATTTCATGCATGTCGTTCTTAATCTCTTGGGGTTACCCTGCATGTCCTCTTGTAGTCAAAGCTAGAAGTTGCTACTGGATGTCAGTTCTCCTGGGGTTGGAATACTCCTTGCAGTAGGGCCGTCTCTTCCATTGGGCAGGATAGGAGGTTGCCCGGGAGCCCCACAGGTTCAAGGGACCCTCCCAGGCAGCTGCCTACCCTGCCCAGTGGAGCAACAGCCCCTGCGACAGGTCCGGGCAGCGCGTCTGTCTGCAGGAGGACGCCGGCCCCGCTGTGTCTTTAAGCGGCACAAGAGGCAATGTCATCGCTTCCTGCGCCGCTGTATTTCCTAGGCCAGCAGCCCGTAGGCTTCCGGCCTAGGAAATCCTGGGAGCAACGTCCCGACGTCCCTCATGCCGGAGATCAGCTCCCGGAGCCCGGACCACAGCAGGTAGCGCGATAAGGTAAGTAAGCGTTTTTCATTATTATTATTATTTTTTTTTATCTACAGAGGGCTACAATCTACGAAGGGATAATAAAGAGGGAGCCTACAATCTATGAAGGGATAATAAAGGGTGGGCTATCATCTATGAAGGGATACTAAAGGGGGGGCCTGCAATCTATGAAGGGATAATAAAGGGGGCCTACAATCTATGAAGGGAGAATAAAGGGGGAGCCTACAATCTATGAAGGGATAATAAAGGGGGGCCTTCAATCTATGAAGGGATAATAAAGGGTGGGCTATAATCTATTATAATCTATGAAGGGATAATCAAGAGGGGGCCTACAATCTATGAAGGGATAATAAAGGGGGAGCCTACAATCTATGAAGGGATAATAAAGGGGGGGGGCATACAATCTATGAAGAGATAATAAACGGGGGCCTAAAATCTATGGGGGAATAATACGGGGGGGATACAATCTATGAGGGGATAATAAAGGGGGGGCCTACAATATATGAAGGGATAATAAAGGGGGCCTACAATCTATGAAGGGATAATAAAGGGGGAGCCTACAATCTATGAAGGGATAATAAAGGGGGAGCCTACAATCTATGAAGGGATAATAAAGGGGGGCCTACAATCTATGAAAGGATAATAAAGGGGAGGCCTACAATCTATGAAGGGATAATAAAGGGAGGGCTACAATCTATGAAGAGATAATAAATGGGGGCCTACAATCTATGGGGGAATAATACGAGGGATACAATCTATGAGGGGATAATAAAGGGGGGCCTACAATCTATGAAGGGATAATCAAGGGGTGGCCTACAATCTATGAAGGGATAATAAAGGGGGAGCCTACAATCTATGAAGGGATAATAAAGGGGGGGCTACAATATATGAAGGGATAATAAAGGGAGGGCTACAATCTATGAAGGGATAATAAACGGGGGGGGCCTACAATCTATGGGAAAATAATATGGGGGGCTACAATCTAGGGGGGAAATAATATAGGGAGGGCCTACAATCTATGAGGGGATAATACAAGGGGGCCTACACGCTATGAGGGGATAATACAAGGGGGCCTACAATCTATGAGGGGATAATTCAGGGGTACCTACAATCTATGGGGGAATAATACGGGGGAGATAATACGGGAGGGACTTAAAATCTATGAGGGGATAATACAGGGTGGGCTACAATGTATGGGGGAGATATTACAGGGGCCTGCAATCTATGGGGGAGATATTACAGGGGCCTACAATCTATGGTGACATATTACAGGGGAGCCTACAATCTATGTGGGGGATATTACAGGGGTGCCTACAATCTATGGGGGGTATATTACAGAGGGGCCTACAATCTATGGGGGATATTACTTACAGGGGGCTATAAACCTACCTACAGGGGCCAGGATATCTACCTGCAGTGGGCCTGTATACCTACCTACTTAATGGTGGGCAACATTACTACCTACTTACTTAATGGGGGGTACCCATAACAGAGGTAGGAATTGGTAGGGAAGTGCTGATGAAATGGGGATTCTAAGATGTTTGTGCGTTACATTCTGCAGGGATGAGTTGCGGCCAGGAGAAGTAGTCAAGAGAAAAAGAACGATTCAGAGAACAACTGATCTGATAGAACATCTACTGTGAGTCCCTGATGTCAGTGGTTATTTTGCTTATATATTGGATCAGTGCTGTAGTCTGTCATGTAATGGTGACCTGAGCTGGTATATGTTGTAGGTCATAAGTTTTTTTTAGCAATAATGTATATATTTGTTTCTGTTTTTTTGGGGGGGGAGGGGACCAGTACACAGCTCTGCCCAGGGGCCCATAGTGCTGTTAAGACGATTCTGCCTTGCAGTACCAAGACTGCATCCAAATCAGTGACTAGCTGCTTAAAAGGGAACTCTACTGGCTGATAGCTACAACATAAGTTGAGGAAGGACTGTATTTGACTGAAAGAAAGGAATTCCATGTACATCATCTTGCCAGTAAATGAAAAGGAACGAGTATTTGCTTTGTTCCAAACTGTTAACCCTTCATCTGCCCTCCTGGGTGTCTCTCCACAACACCGACATGGCAGCAGAGGTCCACTGACATCATGGAGTGCGCCCCAGGGGTTGGTACCATTCACATTAAGCCGCCAGTAACGCCCCCACAACTGTGCTGAGGCCCGGGGAAGGCAGGTGAAGTTTTGGTGAGTGGCAGTCACCGTGACAAGGTTGTGAGGAATGGCTCAGTGCTCGCCACTACCACTCCCGTCCTCTCCACTGCTTTACCCCACGGCCCACCACTGGTGTACTGGTGGACTTGTGAGAAAGAAGCGGTTACTGTATGTGGGCTGGTGGGGAAGAAGCAGATATTATATGTGAACTGGTGTGGGACAATGCAAGGTGCTTTTTAGTCGTAAACTTATCCTGCAAATAAAAAACCCTCACACAGCTTCATGGACAGAAAAGTAAAAAAGTTTTTACTATTAGAATAGTAACATAAAAACATGTTTTCTTTTAAGTGATGATTATGAATTATGAGTGCACGGTGGGGCTTGTAAAAAGAGCAGTGACATGAAAAGTGTGGGTGTGGTCTATAAAACAGGATAGAAAACTTAGCGACAGCCCCGGGCGGCAGAAATTCTAACTATGTCACTGGTCACACGCGGAGGCAGTGGAGCAATGTATGATACTTTGCAGAAGTTGCTGGTATATTTGGACTGGAGAGACCGTAAGGGTCATGAGATGATGAGTACAATTACAACATCTATACAGTGCTGCAGAATATATTGGCATTGTATAAGTGTCAAGTTGGTAATTTAAGGAAAAAACATCAAAGTCTGTTTCATCATTACATTCTCATTAAGCTCATCAGATAGTTTGTTTAAACTACTTTTACTGCTGTACATCCTTATCGAAGAATCAGATATCTCTCACACAGCTTTCCTTGAGACAGATGCACTGTCTGCTTCAGCAAGAAGTTATATCAAGAAACCAAAGAAATTCCTTTCTTGGAATGTTTCTTACCAACTAATGCCTAGCAACCTTATGTAGATACAGGAGACTATGAGGTTTCGGCAACAGCCAATTAGCCGATGATAGAATGATCATGTGATTCTTAATACATAGAAGATATCAAACTGTTACTTCCTGTTAATAAAGCAGATTTATGTCCCAAAGGGAAAGGGTTTGTGGGTCATATTTCTCAAGCTCCGGCTGCCGACAGCTGTAATAATAATATAATTACGGAAGGAACATTAAATTTGGGTTAAAGGGGTGGAACAAAAGATAATTTCAACACCTGATTTATCATTTTGACTGTGGTGCCGTGCTCTCAAACGACCCGAGGACCATCCGGAAGGGGGCTGGCACCTTACCGTCAACGGGATGATCGCTGGACTGTCTGAACTTGGAGCCTGATCAACTCATAAAGGGTAAGTTCGCTGGGTTTTATAAATCCGTTCCTTAAACCCTTCAGACAGTCTAGTGAAATCTGGGTTTCTGGTTGTCCCCCTCCCTTAGGAAACCCGTGTAAGTGTTCAGGTGTGCCTTCAGGGTGTGCACTGGTGTGCGTATCATATGCCTATACCTTTTAAACGCTACCAATTGATGTCTCTGATTGTTGCTCTGTAAAGTATACAAGTATACGTGACTGGATAGTGTATTTTCCTTTCGGTATCATACTTCAGTGTCAGCCAGGAGCTGGGCTCCTGATGGATGTAAATGAGATACCAGGATGATATAGTCCCTGAAAGAAGACGAGTCGGTAGCAACCGAAGCCTGTTTTTATGGATATATATATACAGATGATCTGCATTACTAAGAGAACTGGTTAAAGAGTAACCAAAGCCTGTTTATAGACAGATGATCTGAATTTTTGAGAATACCTAAAACCTGCTGTCGAGCAGAAGACATTGATTAGTGTTAGGTATGTTTGGGGCTTAATCTCAACATACAATTGTGTTCATTTGTTCTGTTTAAAAAAAAAAAAATGCATTCAGGGTTAATATTATATTTAGACTACGTCACTTGTTATCTTTCACACTGAAATTTGGCAGAGTGTATGATCTTGGCTTTTGGGTTCAAAGCTTTTGTTAAGGGAGGGCAAGCTGGGTTCTCTATTTTCTCCCCTCATTCCCCTTTTGGCGTCTGAAAAATTATAGCGCTCATCAAAAGGTGCAGTCGAGTAATTTTATCGAAAAGAAAAGTAGTAAAAAAAATGTCGGACCTTGAAAAAAAAGAAAAAAGGAAAAATTTTTAAAACCCCTTTTTGGGAAAGTAAATAAATCACGGAGATTAAAAAGCTAACAATGGGAGACAGCACAAAAAAAAAAATACAAAAACATTCTTTAACTTAACCCGGGGGCTTTTGGGAGAGAACACGTTTTATTTGCAAAGTAAATTTACATTTTTAAATTGGGAAAGTAAAAGATAAAAAGAAAAACACTTTGTAAAATGGGATTTTTATAATGAATGACTGCCAAATTTTAAGATGGGGAATTTCAATTTTGGGAACGTCCCAATTTTTTTTTAAACAAAATTCCTTTTAGCTGAAAGTTTCTAGATTGTGGGAGGGGAAAGTTTCCCAAAACTAATCCCACCTTTTATAAACTCACCCTTTTGGGAACTCCCATATTTTTTCCCTCACCCGGGACCCCAAACCTCCCATTATTTTTTGGACCAAGTAAAAAAAAGCCCACACCCTCTAAATCCGGAAAGGCATCATTAACCCCCACCCCCTTTTCCCCTTCCCTTTTCCCTTTTTGTAGTCCCAACCCCAAGCCCCAAAACCAAAAATTTTTCCCGGGGTTTAAGTTGAACAGCGGGCCCTTTTTGGGTACACCTAGTAACATTCCTACTCCCACCTCTCCTCGGGGCATTTCCCTTCTTACCAAAAATTAAAATTGATACGCAACTGTCGAGTGATAATTTTCCCTTTTCCAACACCCCCTTCAAAAAATCACAACAAACACCACCCCCAGCCCCGGGAACCCCCTCCCACCCTTTGTCACTTCTTCTTTGGACAACCCCCCCTCCTCATACCCCTATTTTGACTTTTAAAGCTAACGGAGAGGAAGCGGGGGGGGAACAATTGCCTTATTACAGGAGGCCAGGACTTACCTGCAAACCCAATTAGAGGACCCAGTATTTTCCTATTCCACAGCACACAGGCTGCTGTAGGAGAGGGGCACATTACTCAAACAACCGCTAACTTCCCCAGGGGGAATGCCCAAGGGTTAAACACAAACTCCCCACAAAGTCCCGTTAACAAAAACTCGTAACCCCAGGGTGAAAACTGGGCCCAAAAGTGAATCCAAATCACCCGACTTTTAGTTTTTACCCCAATTTTGGGCACAAACAACGTCTTTTCTTCATTGTTTGGAAAAATATCCCCAGGATACCCCGGGAATAGTTAAAACCTCCAAAGAAAATCGCAGCATAATGGATACAAAACATACGTTGGCTCTGCCATATAAAATATATTTTTGAAAAACACAAGCATAGTCACACGAAAAGGGGAATAATACATCTAAAACAAAAATCAGTGGCACACTAAAAACTAAGTAAAAACCCCAAGCTATATAGGAATATTGGAAAAAGCATTACCCAAAAGAAAAAAAGAAAAAACCCGGGACTCTTAGTTTACATATTTGTCAAAAATTATAAACCACCTCCCAAAACGTCAAGGGGTCCCCCGGCAGGTGATTTTCCCACATAAAAATATTTTCCCCACTAGGCGTCAACCGCGCAGTTCAGGGGTTTTGGGGGACACAATGAATTATCCCCTGGTTTAAAAAAGAGGCAGCTGTTGGGAGCAAGCCAAAGAGCGCCAACTCAAAT
>JAODAL010072206.1:0-15209 GCA_025379985.1 Phyllomedusa bahiana
TTTTCCGGGTTTTTAAAATCTCTGGGTGAGGTTGTACTCCCTGCTTGATTTCCTCTGTCAGGGGGGTATCGCTGGGCAGATCCCCAAATATTTCCGGGGCTTTACCCCTGAAGGAGGATTGGGGAATAAAAACCCACGGGTCCTCAGGGAAAATAGTGCTGGGGGGAAAATTTTTCTAAAATGACAGCAAGAGGTGTCCAGGTCCATGTTTTTTATCCCATGGGAAGTCGACCGCCTGCTTTTTTAGGCCCCAGGCCCTCGGGGGACTCGTAAAGGCGGGGATTGGGCGTACAGGGCGGGGACGAGGGGGTAGGCAGGTACGATCCCCTGGGGCGCCTACCTCTGCCTGTCCCTAAGGGGCGCAGGCAGGGGCTCCGAACCTAGGGGCCCGGGGGGCCGCTGCCGTGGCCTAAGGCCCGCAGTCCCTGTATGTCGTCCGCGGATGCACATCAGCTGCAGGCTTCTGGGAAGACGGGGTCCCTTCAAAAAATGACAGACACACCAACGGGCCTGCACGAGGACCCATCGCCCCGTGCGACTCAGCTGGGAGCGTCGCGATGAAGTGATGTCATCGCGACACCCCTCTCCTCAGGGGCACGGGGGGTCTAGGCTGTGCGCCCCGAAAAGTTTTGGAGGACGCGCGCGGGTAAAGAAGAGGACAAAGGGAGCGGGGCCGGGAAGCAGGTAAGGAAGTATTAATGCGTTATTTTTACCTGAGAGTGCCCCATATAGCCCTGCCTGACCCTATATAGCCCGCCTGAGCCCTAATAGCCTGCCTGAACCCCTATTACCCATGCCTGAGCCCCCATATAGCCCCGCCTGGGGCCCCTATATCATATGCCTGCCCGAAGCCCCTATTCCCCCGCCGGCCCATATCCCCTGCCTTTTCCCCCTAATATCTATATGCCCGAGAGCCCTTTTTAAAAACCCCTCCTGGCCTCTTTCTATATGCCGATTGGGGCCCCCATATTATATGTCTGCTGAGCCCCCCATATAAAACCCCCTGAGCCCATATCTATATCCCCCTGGGCCCCCAATACACCTGCCTGAGCCCCTATTTAATCCCTCCCTGTGTGCCCCTATAACCCCTTGCCTGAGCCCCTTCTCTATATACCTCCCTGTGTCCCCTTATACCTCCTGAGTCCCCCTATATTTATATACCTGCCGTCAAGGGGTTAAATATATTATATATATATATATATATAATAATTATATATTTTTATATATAATATACATCCCTACTGAGGGGGCATATCTTATACCCCCAAACTAATGGGGACCTATATAGCTTCCTATCTGGGGGGCATATATACCTTCTAACGGGGGGACTATAACAAAATTAAGGAGTTAGGGGAAATGTAGGACTAAGAATTTTGTTCCAAATTGCAGGACGGTTTTGGCCGGAAGAAATCAGCATGAAGGGGGAAAACCGGGATGGGGAAGAAAAGGAAGGTGAATGACGCTGATCAAATGATGTCTCCTGTAGTCACTAAATGTAACTGCAGTGTAATTACTTATTTTTCCCGCTGCGCCTACAACATTTAGTATCTACCACACGGCCCGTATGGGGGTAATATATTCTTCAGAGCCTTTTTTTACAGTGATAGTCACATGTGGGGGTTTGTGTTTAGTCTGGGTCGGCAGGATTTTTTGACCTTTAAGTAGTAATAGTTTTAGGGTTTTGGTTTTTGTAGGATTGTTTTTAGTAACAATCGTTCGTCCGGGGTTTTTTTTTGCTCCATGTGTGGGTAATGTTTTTTGGTGACTTTTTTAGGGGTATTATATGGTCATATGGAGGTGAGCGTTTTAAAAAAGCAAATTTGTCTTTGTGCATGATTTTGAGGAGAGGGCAGGATCTATGTGGAATATGCAGAAAATTAGTGAAGGCCTGACCCGGGGGCGAATACCTGGAAGGGGGAGAAGGAATAGGTGGGGGGGGTGCAATTTTTTGGGGAAAAAAAGATGGGGGGGGGGCGCCATTGGGGTGTACCGCCTAGGGCACCAAAAAAGCCTTGCCCGGCCCTGGGTGTAGGTTTGCAGCTTGACAAAGGGGGAGGGCCCCGGGAAAAGTCACCATTGCAGAGCCTCTTTTTCCTGTTGTTGAAAAGAACGAGTGTAACCCTGAAGAGATCAGCGTTTCCAAAAAGGGGAATAAGCGGGTTCGCTATAACATTGATTTCACCGGGGCAACACAGTGAGTCCTGCTACATTTCCCCCACCAAAATTTAAAATAATTTTGCTCTAAGGGATTTCGAGTAGGGTAAGCAATGGACTTACATAACGTGAAATCTCCATGTTTAATGATGACAACTGCCTTTGGGACAGTGTTTTTGTTGCAGAATGTAACTATGTGTTAACATAATCATGAAATTCGGCACAGAAAAAAAAACCTTTTGCAAATTAAACACATGTTTAATCCTTTCTTTCTAATAATGATGTATTAAGGGGTTTGGACATACCTTTTAGGATAACAAGTCTAGCACAGACAATTCCGTTACTGGTTTATCTATTTACAGGTTTGAGCTGGAGCATTGCAACTGGTGGGCACGCTCCCGGGCCCAATTCCTCTTTCCTGCTCACGACGTTTTGCAGCTGCCCCCTCCGCTTGCTACGACGTTTTGCAACGCAGGGGGGTTTTTGTAGGTGTCGAGTTCTCCCCCTCGAGCTTTAAAAAACCCGGGGGAGTTTGCGAAGGATAGCCGAGATGAGCGGGCCCACTGTTTAAAATTTACCTCTGGGGGCCGGCTCCTTGAGAAGCCCGGCTGGGCCCCCTCCCTTGAATCTTGCCATCATCGTCCCCAAAACCCGGGCTTTGGGAGAGTCCTCTTCGTTGGCTAAATTACCATCTGTTTCCCCGGGCCCCAACTTTGGCCGGTTTGGGTTTTTTTGCCCCGCCGTGACCAGCCCCTCCTTGCAACCTTTGGGTTTCTGACACAAAAAAAATGCAAAAATGAAAAATACCCAACACCTTGTATTTGCACTCAAATGTCTAGTGCTGACTGATCTTAAGACCCACTCTGGTGTTCTTAGTGTATGTGAGTATGGGCCCCAACCACAACAATTGTCTTGATCCCCCCGTGTGCCCCAATTGTCGAAAAAGCCTGCCCATTTGAGGGTCGAGGCCTGTTTTGGGGTTTATTCGTGACATTGTGCTCCCCCCCAAGCACGCAAATCAGCCAGATATGGTTTCCATTTAAACCCCGTCCACACGGGGACGGAAGACAAAGATGTAAGAGGATCCCCATACACACAACCCGAACATCTGGGGGAGATCTATTTTCCCGCCCAGTGGGAAAAAAACTTGCCGCCCCCTAGAATGCCCCGTTTCCTTGTTGGTTATAAGAATGGTCGTTACAGACTTATAAAAAATGCCAGGAACCAGCCCCGTAGCAAAATATTAAACCGAAAAAATGGAAAAAGGTGAGATGGGTGATAAAGACAGAGCCCCAGTCGGGGTTTAAAAGTTTAAATATTTTTTTTGCCTTGTGAGGGAACAAATACAACCAATAAAATACAGGGGGGTTAACTAACAGTTTATTGGTCAGGGGTGCAAATAGGGTTTATGGCTACAGACAAAGAGACGAAAGATGGTCAAATTTCCCCTTTTTTTTGGCCTTGTGCTGGCATACAAAAGGGGGTAAAATGCGGCCCTGCTGTTTCGGACCCCCGGGTAACGCTGGGCTTAAACCCCCCCAAAGGAGTGCCCCCAAATTGGTTTTCGAAAATAAAACTGTATTTGGACACCCGCCGGGCACCCCTTCACACCCCCTTTTTCACACCCTCTCACATCCCGGGGCCCGCTCTACACTCTCTACACTCTCCTCCTTCTCGGGCCATTTCTGGGTTTTTTTCCTTTGGACACAAAAGAATCATATCGCGGCAGGGCATTGGGCCCGGACCAAGCCAGTGGGAACCCCAGAAAAAAGGAAGGGGGCCCAAACTACAAATGAGTTCAAACACGGCTTCAAAAGCTCTGTTCCTGCTGCCCCTTTTTTCATTCTCCCTTCCGGGCAGAGGGTGTAAAAAGCGGGGGGTGGGCAACTTTTGTGTGTGGGAAGTGCCCATAATTTGGGCGGGTTTTTCCCCTAAAAAACCCTTAAAGAAATTTTGGCACCAAATGAGACTGGTTCCCTCTTTTTTTAAAAGGGACTTTTGAAATACCTTCCCCTTTCAATGTAAAAAAATTTTGTAGTGTGTTTGTAAAATTCACATAGAAAATATTCACTTTTTGATAATTTTTATTTTTTCAACTTTTTTCTTTACCTTTTTTTACTCCCAAATTTTGGGTTTATTTTTATATGAGGCTAGTTAGGGGAAACTTGCAGATCTTTGATGTTCTTCTGGGAAATTTTGTAATGAAATTCACTGTGCTTTTAAAATTGATCTAAATGCATTGCAATGCTTTGCTATCCCCTTTCCCCCCTATCTTTTGGCGTAAATTTTAACAACTTTTTCTAACATTTTTTTTAAAAAAAAACAGTTTTATGCATAAAAAACCCCCAGTTTGCCTAAATTAAAATTTTCTGCATTGATAAACGGTCTAAAATGACTTAGGAAGGATGTAAAAGACAGTAATCAAATTATGAAAAGCATTGAATATCAATTCTTACTGCAAGGTAATGAAACCAGTTGTCACATTTGCTTTTTCCTGTGATTAATATGAAAGTTTTAATAAAAACCCGCTTTTTAAATACTAAATACATGCAGTAATATTTCATAAAAGTTATATATGTTTTTTACTTCAAAATTTTCTTAAAGATCAAAGCCATTTTAATTTTAAAAAAATATTTGAAAGAGAGCAAATACTTTTTTTTTTTTTACAGCATTGTTCAATGCTTTACTTGACACTCAAACCTGAAATCCCCTTCCAGCATGGTGACAGTAATTCTTTTTTATGAGTTGGTGTTTTTATCATAGCAATTTAAAGGTTTTTTTTTGGTTTGTGAAAGCCTTAATAAAAATTTTAAATCTTAATGTTCTAAAAATCCCCCTTCTTTTCAAATCTGAAAGCTATCTTTTAGTTTTTATTTATTCTTTTGTGAAGAGATCCACCTTGGAAGGAATTTGACCTGCTTTGTAAAGGTTGACTCAAAATTTTCCAAAAAAAAAAAAAAGACTCTTTTTTTCGGTTCCCAAAGCTAAAGTAGGAGAGGAAAATATGTGACCTGTTTAAACAATACACTCATTTGCTTCATTCCTTGTTATTCTTATTGAATGGACAGTATTACTACTAAGCTGAAAATGGAGATAAGCAGGTAATTAGCTGAACACTATTAAAGGGGTTTTGCCACAATCTCATTTCATACCTCCTGCATCCAGCTCTTCAGCTCTGTTGCTCAGAAGGGGGCGTAGTGATTTGTTTTTAAAATTTCATGTCCCTGTGACCCCGCAGGATGACCTCACCTTGCCCTTTTTCCCCTCTTTAGTCAAAAAAAACGCTGTTTATGTGTAAAGTTGGGAAGTAGCTAAATGTAGCTCCGGGGGAAAACTTTTGCCCCAGGCCCAAAGGGTCCTCGGTTCAAATCCCGGGGGAACCAAACCTGTGGGTTTTATTTCTCTTTATCAATGCACATACCTGATTGAGGTTTCTTTTTTTAATTTATTTGCACCATTTGACTAAATACTAAGGAGCACAGAGGACGGGAGTAGAATGACAGCACCTGTCTCAAAAAGGTATTTGTGGGTCTATAGCTGTGATTAGCATACCTGTACACAAAAGCTAATCTTGTTAGAGATAATGAGTCTTTTCAGGAGTGAGCTCTGTCCTTGGTGACAACACTTCCTGCTCTCTGTCCATCAGAAATGGAGATATGGAAAGGTAACCATAGAAACCTGTGTGCACACAAAATCTCTTATAACCAAGGTATAATCAAAAGACCAAGGTATTTAGAAAAAGACTTCAATTATCTGTTCCCATATGTTGAAAGCTAATCTTTGTGGTGAGAAAACCCCTTTAAGGAAGGCCATTGAATAATCAATTTTCAAAGGCCTAGATATCTACAGCTTCCTAAAGACAACTGCTTAAAGTTTATTCAATCTTTGCAATTTAGTCATCTTACTAGGTATATGGCGTGGCTAAAACAGGAAATTGTAGAATTATAGGACAACATTGCATTTTGTGTTTTAATCTATATTGTTCATAAGTTTAGTCAGCAGCTCATGCATGCCCTGCTGCTTCATTGGACATCCACATCAATGCTTCAATGATTACATATGTTTTCAGTGCTTGCAGGACTCAAATGTATGCAGTTATTCTGCTGTATGACCAAAAAATGCAAAAAATGTGTGTTATCACTTAGGTTCATGATATGCCAGGCACAGACAGAGTGATGACATATGGCACTTGGGGATTTAGGAACATTCATCATATGTTAAATGTCAAACTTTTTACAGTTTTGGTTTAATTTTACTTTATAGTCAATGTATTTGGGTATTTATCTGAGCTGGATTTGTTCACTTAGAGCACTGAGAATGTACCTTTTTTTTTCTGATCTCCAAGTATGTCATGAGATATGTTTCCATTGTTAAATTGACTTGTTTCTCATTCTAAAGGATTGAGAACAATTACTTTTGAACAGACAAAAGTCTTTTAAATGTGGGCCAAAACTTAGTGTAGAGAATCATCATTTTCCATTATGTGTTTTTAATGGATTACTCAGTAGCCAACAATACATAACAGCAAGGTTAAAATGTGTTCTTTGTTTCACATGCTGTTTTTTAATTAAAAGATGACTATCGTTTAGCCTTGGTTTATGTTACTCTTCAGGAAGCCATCTAAGCTAACACCCATGTGTTTCCTAAAAGGAAACGACGACAATGGTAATCCAAGATCACTCACTTATTAAAGCCTTAAGCATGTTATCCTTTGAAAACAGGCTTAGTTTAAATTAAAAGAAAAAAAAAACTTGACATTTTAGAAGAACAAATATTTACATGTGATTAATGACATCACCGGCGTAGTACATTCTATATTCCATGAGACAAAAAACATTTTCTGAAGAAAGTATTGAGTATCAGTCTATGTTTTGCTCATTATTATAAGTACAGTTTGGATAGATTCTCATCAAGTACAGGTTGAGTAGTCCTTATTCACATATTAATTAACTGTCAAATCAAGAGAGCTGTTCTCCGAGTGATGCAGGTGCATTCTGGCTTGACAACAGAAGTTGTGGGTGAATTCAAAGGTAAATGGTTTGAGCTGAGTGACACAGAACAGAATTTGCTATCATGAACTCCTAAGATAATATTGCTATATGCTGTATAGTGGCCAAATAACAGTGTTGTATTTGTGACAAAGTTATTACATTGTATATTACCAAAACATTGCCATCATATAGTGCAGAAATAACATGTCATATAATACCCCAATACTGCTACATGGTACTTAAATAGTAACATCACACAGTGCTCAGATAAAGTATATAAATAATACTATCATATCACACTGTCCCCGACATCTTCACTTAACAAAGGCTGGTGGTAGTGCAATGCATGGAAAGTGTTCTAGAGGATTATTTAAAGAGTTTGGCCCACCATAGACATTTATCACCTATCCACAGCATAGATGATAAATGTCTGACTACTGGGACCCCTACCGATCATAAATTACCCCCCCTTAAACTCAGCAACCCCCCTTTTTCCCAAAAAAGGGCCATGTATGCCCATGCGGGACCCCCCAGTATAAGTCTGCTAGCCAGATTACTTTACCATTGTCTTTTAAGACTAGCTGCTGTTACTGGAATGAATCCTTGGAACAAAAGAACGCTGAAAGAAGAAAAAATTTTAAAAGGCAAAACCTGGCAAACAACCTGTACCCCTTTAGTCCCAAAAACCCCTAAAAAAGGGACTAAAACCCCAAAGTGGGAGAAAAGATCAAGTGCCTCCGGGTCAAAGGGGCAAGAAAAAATCCCCCCTGCGGGGGCTTAAAAAAATCTGCTAAGACAGGCTTTAATGGACATAAAAGGGGTTGAAACCAGGCCTTATCCGTTGTTAACCCTTTAAATGTCCCCAACAGTCCATACACTCCTTCACTAAATGGTCAGGTGTGGTCAGACTACTGGTATGCGACCCTTTCCTTACAGTCAAATACATTTTTGCCCCAAGGGAAAGACTACAGAGCCCCCCCTATATTGTTGTAAAAGGGGATAGCACGTTTTATTAACCAATTTAAATCAACATATTGAAGCATCCAATAAACCTTAATGAAAGCTCCCTTGCCCAGTGGATAGTGCACCAGGCGGTCTATTTTTTCATTATCTTGAAAAACTCCAAAGGAAGGGTTAATCCGATCTATCCAACAAAAATAAGGCCTGTTCATTGATATCTTGTAAACCAGATACAAATATATCCAGCCTGATCTTGTTAAGGTGCTCCCTAGGGGGTCATCAGAAAAAATATGGTCACCTTTTAATTTTATTTCTGCACTTTCCCCACCTATCTGGGGCCAAAAAAAGTGGGATATCCACAAACTCACTGCCTTTTAGGGTTTTAAGTGCAAAAAGATAAAACTTCGAATCCCCTTTTGGGGACAATTTCCTACAAAACCATTATGAACTCTCCTAAGAATGAGGAAAGTTTCTCTAAATCAGAACGTATAAGCAGGGGTGTCGCTAGACCATTTTATTTGGGGCTTGTGCCCGGATAAATGGTGTGCCCCAAAACCCTGCCAAAGAACCCCAGGTCTGTCAGTGAAAAAAATCTTTTTGGAGTTAAAAAGGGGAAATGGCAGGGCGCTTTTTAATACTTCTCGCATACTGTCTCCTGGGCTGCACAGCCTACCCCCTTGCAAAGGCTGTGCACCTAGAGCTGCCAGAAGGCACCCCCCATTTGGCAGCGGATACGTCATCCCACCGTGCGGAAAAAGAGAAAAACTTTCAAGGGACTAAAAAGTGTTTTTATTGTTTTTTTTTAAATTGGTGAAAAACCTCCCAACAGGAGGGGGTGCTTATATCCCAACTGCCCCTAGGGGGGGATTATTACCTACCTAACTATAAAGGGCCCATGAAATCTTTGGGGGCCTATATGCCCTAATAGGGGGGAATAACCTGCCTAATATAAAGGGGACCTATTCCCTCCCTAACCATGGAGGGGATTATACCCCTGCCAAACTATGGAAAAACTTAAAAAAAACTATGTAGGGGACCTATACAATATAGTGACTAATGCCACCATATTATTCCTGACAAAATCACTATACCAAGACCAATGATACCGCCATGTATCACCGCATTTTACCAGTATAAAGTGACTAATGCCATCATACTGTTACGGACCAAACAATACTGCCACATGATAACTGCATGCCACAGACCCCCTCCCCCCCCCCCCAAAAAAAAAAAAAAAAAAAAATCAAGAAAATATTGTCAAATAAACACAATAGACAAGTAATACTACCACATATCACCACCTAAAGACGAATAAAACCCAAGTACTGTTACTTTTAATAATAAACCATTAATTCAGCCCCTATTACGCCTACAGTGTTGATGTTATATTTTAATAGGCGATATCAATTATGTGTAACTTTTTGTAACTTTCTTATTATTTTATTACATATTTTACATATTTTTTATTATACTTGTAGTCCCCCTAGGGTACTTGGCCACAAGGGGGTGCGAGTGCTTGTACATTTTTCAGCAGTAATAAGGTAAAAGCAGAACGTAAACAAAAATTCTCTGCCTATGGGAGGTGCAAAAATAAATTAAATGGGCATCCATGGAGGTCTTCATTAGGCCTCTGGCTGTCATGACTACCAATTGGCACCCCACAAACTCGTGGCAGTGGGGAAGGGGCCATTGTGGACTGGAACGTTGTGCAGCACTGTTGCTTAATCCTTTAGATGCCATAGACTTGAAAAGGGACTACATTTTTGCCTTAATAACAATATAGATCATTTTACAGTTTACAGAACATACAGAAGTACCATATATACTCGAGTATAAGCCGACCCGAGTATAAGCCGAGGTACCTACTTTTGCCACAAAAAACGGGAAAGCTTATTGACTCGAGTATAAGGGCCCAGGGTGGAAAATGCAGCGGCTAAATGGTAAATATCAAAAATAAAAATGGATACCCAAAAAAATTACATAGGCAGTTTAATGTCTCCCATAGGCAAGTATATGTCTCCCATTGGCAGGTATAGTCAGGTTAATGTCCCCCATAGGCCGGTTATAGGCAGGTAAATGTCCCCCATACAGTTTTAGGCAGGTTTATGTCCCCATAGGCAGTTATAGGAAAGGGTTTTTTGTCCCCCATAGGCAGTTATATGTCCTTATAGGAGGTAATAGGCAGGTTATAGGCAGGTATATGTTTTTAATAGATAGGGTATAGGCAGGTAAGGCTGGGTATAGGCTGGGTATAGGCTAGGTATTTGGCTGGTATAGGTGGGTATAGGCTAGTAAGGGAGGTATAGGCTAGTTACTTAGTATAGGCCCGGTTTTGGTAGGGTATAGGCGAGTTATCGGCAGTAATAGGCAAGGTATAGGCAGGTATAGACAGGTAAAGGCTAGGTATAGGCTAGGTATAGGCAGGTAATAGGCAGGTATAGGCTGGCATAGTCGGGTATAGGCTGGTATAGGCTAGGTATAGGCAGGTATAGGCTAGGTATAGGCAGGTATAGGCTAGGTATATGCAGGTAATAAAAAACAAACAAACAAACAAACAAACACTTACCTGACTCCCTTGCTGCTCCGTCTCCTTGCTTTACGGCCTCCCGCGCGCTCTGTCTTCTCGGCACAGGCGGGTGATGTCATCAGGCCGCGCACGCAGCGTGATGACACACGCTGCCTGTTCCGGAAACTCCGGACGGCCGCGAGTCTGCTTGCAGCTGTCCGGAGTCCACTGCGGAGCAGGGAGCGCTCGCTCTCTGCTCCACAGTGGTAACTTCCCCTCTATGCGCTCCGGAGGAGTCGCATATAGGGGAAGAGATCGCCGACAGCGACGGGCCACGGCAGTGCCCGAACGCTGTCAGCTGTACTCGGCATTCTGCTATATGCGCTCCCTGAGGAGTCGCATGTAGCAGAAGTGTCCCTGCCAGCGCACGGGCCATCACAGCGCCCGAGCGCCGACAGTGACTCGAGTATAAGCCAAGGTAGAGTTTTTCAGCTTATTTTTTGTGCTGAAAAACCTGGCTTATACTCGAGTATATATGGTATGTTAGAAAATGAACTCTAAATTGACACTTTGAAATTCAAAAATGAAAAGGTAACTCCAACCAAGGATCTTCACTTTCCATGTACAAAGAAGGTACACCGACCATAAAATAGAATTTTTTTTTATACGGTATGGTCCCAGGGACATTATCTCTCTGCCTTTCAGGATCTTGTTTCATCTGATTTACGGAAGTTGGAACCTAAACTTCCTTTCAAAACTAATCTAACTAAAAAAAAGAAAATAGCTATAAAAACACTTTCTTATAATAATCAAATTGTTATATGTAATGCTGATAAAGGGGGAGGCGTAGTAGTCCAAGATTACTTGGACTACAACAAAGAAGCAATATTCTCAGTAATGAATATTATTATTAAACAGTAGATTCAGAAGTATATGGTATACTAAACGAAGAATATCCCTTTTCTAAAAAATAGCATTAGAAAAAGAAATAATCTTGAAAAGAGAAAATTCTGCACTTATAATCGATCATCCCCCAATTCCATTTTGTTTATCATCTGCCTAAACTACATAAAGATGCTGTGAATCCACCAGGCAAATCAATTATTTCTTAAATCAATTCTATTCTATCAAACCTTTCCAATTACATAGATCTGAATGTTAAATCTTACGTCATACATCTTAATAGCTGTCTTTAAGGCTATGATTTGATTATTAAACAATTAATTGGGCATCCAGGGAGTAGTAAATATTTTTTCATGACCATGGATGTCCAATCACTATACTCAAATATACATCATCAAATGGATATAGAAGCAATTCAATTCTTTTTAGAACAAGATTATACTATCACAAATGAGAAAAAAAATGTTGATAGAGGGCCTTAAACTCATTTCATACAACAACTATTTCACCTGTGAGGGGGCTTATTACCAACAACAGGTTGTCACTGTGATGGGCACAAGAGTAGCCCATCATATGCCAACCTGTTTATGGGTCGCCTTGAGGGTGACCTCATTATGTCTACCCACCCATACTCTATATCCACTATTACAGAAAATATATAGATGATCTGCTGCTTGTGTGGAAGGAAACTGAGAGAAAAGCAGAGGACTTCCTTGCATATTTGAACTCAAACAAATATGGCATTACATTTACCATGACCATTAATAAGAAAGAAATTGAGTTTCTGTATCTTACTCTTTTCCATCATAATAATGTTATTCATACCAAAACCTATTTTAAGACCGTAGATTCAAATGGATACTTACACTTTTCAAGTAACCACTAGCCAAAGTGCAAAAGAAATATCCCATTTGGTCGATTTCACAGGATAAGAAAAATCTAAACATCAAAGGTACATTACATAGAACAGTCTAATAAAATTTCAAAGACTTTTTTTTATAAAGGATTTCCAAAATTTCTTGTAATTAAAGCACAGTCAAGAGCATGTAAATTATCTCCACAACAATATATACAGTGGGTACGGAAAGTATTCAGACCCCTTTAAATTTTGCACTCTTTGTTTCATTGCAGCTATTTGGTAAGATCAAAAAAGTTTTTTGCTCATTAATGTACACTCTGCACCCCATCTTGTAAGAAAAAAAACAGAAATGTAGATATTTTTTGCAAATTTATTAAACAAGAAAAACTGAAATATCACATGGTCATAAGTATTCAGATCCTTTGCTATAACACTCATATTTAACTCACATGCTGTCCATTTCCTTCTGATCCTCCTTGGGATGGTTCTACTCCTTCGTTGGAGTCCAGCTGTGTTTAATTAAACTGCTTGTACTTGATTAGGAAAGGCACACACCTGTCTATATAAGGCCTCACAGCCCACAGTGCATGTCAGTGCACATAAGAATCATGAGGCCTAAGGAACAGCCCACGGAGCTTAGAGACAGAATTGTGGCAAGGCACAGATCTGGCCAAGGTTACAAAAGAATTTGTGCAGCACTTGAGGTTCCTAAGAGCACGGTGGCCTCCATAATCCTTAAATGGAAGAAGTTTGGGATGACCACAATTCTTCCTCGTCCTGGCCATCCAGCCAAACTAAGCAATTGTGGGAGAAAAGCCTTAGTAAGAGGTAAAGAAGAACCCCAAGATCACTGTGGCTGAGCTCCAGAGATGCAGTAGGGAGATGGGAGAAGTTCCACAAAGTCAACTATCACTGCAGCCCTCCACCAGTCGGGGCTTTATGGCAGAGTGTGCCGACAGAAGCCTCTCCTCAGTGCAAGACATATGAAAGCCTGCATACAGTTTGCAAAAAACACATGAAGGACTCCCAGACTATGAGAAATAAGATTCTCTGGTCTGATGAGACGAAGATTGAACTTTTTGGTGTTAATTCTATGTGTGGAGAAAACCAGGCGCTGCTCATCACATGCTCAATACACTCTCAACAGTGATACATGGTGGTGGCAGGATCATGCTATGGGGGTGTTTTTTAGCTGCAGGGACAGGACGACTGGTTGCACTGGAAGGAAAGATGAATGCGGCAAAGTACAGTGATATCCTGGATGAAAACCTCTTCCAGAGTGATCTGGAACTCAGACTGGGCCGAAGGTTCATCTTCCAACAAGACAATGACCCTAAGCACCCAACTAAGATAATAAAGCAGTGGCTTCCAGACAACTCTGTGCCCCTTCTTGACTGGCCCAACCAGAGCCCTGACCTAAACCCAATTGAGCAGCTCTGGAAAGACTTGAAAATGGCTGTCCACCAATGTTCACCATCCAACCTGAGGGAACTGGAGAGGATCTGAAAGGAAGAATGGCAGAGGATCCCCAAATCCAGGTGTGAAAAACTTGTTGCATCATTCCCAAGAAGACTCATGGCTGTACTAGCTCAAAAGGGTGCATCTACTCAATACTGAGCAAAGGGTCTGTTTACTTAAGACCAGTGTTGATTGAACGGTTCGAGAAAAGTTAAGATCGAGTCGGTTTACGTGCGTTCGACGTTCCGCACCATTTTAACTTTTACTTTAAGCTGTTTCCTTTACTTTTGGCGGCCATCCAATCAGTGCAGAGCACAGAGGGGGGTCAAAAACGTCACTGCTGAGGGTTTAGGGATCTCATTGGCTGCTAAAATCACATGACCCTGTTATATGTATGTCACTATTTCCTGGTGAACGCCATTTGCAGTTCACTCTCTTTAGTGAACGCACTGCTCTCTCTGTTTATGCTTGCTTGCAAGAATACTATTTCTCAGTGATTTTTGCCAGCAAAAGCTGCTAGTTAGATTAGTTAGGGGAGGGGGGGAAAGCAAGCTTAGGGAATCATAGACTATAGTTAGGTATTTTTATATTGCTGACTGCATCTTTTCCATCTTTATTCTGAGTGCCCAAAAGTCATTGTTCCAGTTGTGGGGGTACAGCTAGTGCAGGATAAGTCAGCATATCTGCTATCAAAAGATATCGCTTTTAGCTACTCTTTTTTCTGCTGTCAGTGCCCAAAATTTCATTGTTCCAGTTGTGGGGGTACAGCTAGGGCAAGAAAAGTCACAGCACATACGATATCAAACAAAATTGCTTGTATCTACTCTTTTTCCTCTTGTCATCGCCCAAAAGTTCATTGTTCCAGTTGTGGGGGTACAGCTAGTGCAGGATAAGTCACAACTAGGGATGAGCGACTATAATCAACAAAGTTGAAATCGGCACGTTTTTTAGGTTGATCCGAAATTTCCGATCACGCGATAATTTAGGTGAGAATTGAAAATCTGCGCATAATCTATTACTATCGCGTCATTTTCGGCGCTTCCTGTCATTTTGGCGGCCAGCAAATCAGCTTAGAGCATACAGCAGGGTGAGCTGGGTGTGCGACGTCATGACTGTGATGTGTATGGTTGTCATTGGCTGGAAAAATCACATGACCTTGTTTTGCATAGAACAGCGTTTCCTGTTCAGCATCAGTGTGTCAGTGTCTCTCATTAGAGCAGGACGTGTGCTAGATCTCTCCTCAATACAGCTCAGCTCAGCGACACAGTTCGCTTTATTCACACAGACAACTATGCTTTTAGCTGCGAACATTAGAACATAGGTAATTTGAGAATTCAGCTCTAGTTAGTTAACAAGACTTTTTTTAAAAAAAAGCATC
>JAODAL010072207.1:0-15209 GCA_025379985.1 Phyllomedusa bahiana
TATGAGGCCCATTTGGAGTGAAATACGAAGGTTTTTTCCCCCCATAAAATCTGAATTTCTGTGGTCTTTTGGACGCATTTAATACCCAAAGGGTTAAATTAACCCTGTTGTTAGGGGGTGTTTTGTAGTAAAATAAGCGTATTTTTCATTTCCATATTCAACAAATTTTTTTTTGGGCATTTCTGGAGCCTTTTATATCCAAAATTAATTAAGCCTGTTAGGGTTTTATGGAGAAAATACGCGTGTTTTTCCCCCCCAAATTTATACGATAAATTTATTCTGGTCATTTCGGGAGTGCATTTCTACCCAAAGGGGTTAATTTAAACCCTGTTTTAGTGGTTTTATATGGATAAAATCAGTTGTTTTTCACCCCCAAATCGCTAAATTTCATCTTCCATTTTGGGACACATTTGAAACCAAGGTTTTTTTAAGCCTGTTTTTTAGGGGGTGTATTTGTAGTAAAAACAGCGTGTTTTTCCCCCCATATACGACTAAATTTCTCTGGTCATTGGAGGGCATTTATACCCAAGGGTTAATTAAGCCGTTGTTGGGGGGGTGTATTTGAGTAAAATACAGCGTTTTTTTTCCCCCCCCATATATGACTAATTTCACGGGCTTTTCTGGAGCACATTTAATACCCAAAAGATTAATTAACCCTTTTGTTATGTTGATTTGTAGTAAAAAACAGCGTTTTTTCACCCAGATATACAACTAAATTTCTTCTGCTTTTTTCGGAGCGCATTTCAACCCAAAGGGTTAAATTTAAAACCCTATTGTTCGGGGGTGTATTTTAGTAAAATACTTTGGGTTTTTTTTTCCCCCCTCATACGACTACTTTCTTTGGTCATTTCTGGAGCGCATTTAATGCCCAAAGGGGTTTAATTAAGCCTTTTGTTAGGGGGGTGTATTTTAGTAAATAAGCGTGTTTTTCACCTCATCTCGACAAAATTTTCTCCTTTTCTGGAACGCATTTAATACCCAAGGTTCTCAAGCCTTTAGTGGGCCCATTTGGAGTCAAATAAAAGGTGTTATTTTCATATACAGATATCTTCATTAAACAGAGTCTGTTTAATTTTGATCAAACAGATGTCAGACAGAGAGGGGGAGGCCCTTTCAAAAGCAGTGGCATTGGCACAAAAATTCTGGAGCAGACACAGGTCACAGCACAGTAAGGGGACATTGCAGCAGGGTTCTCGGGGAGGGCCAGAACGCCGTGTCATTAGGCCGTGTGTTACCGCAAAATCAAGGGTTCCTTTTGACTGTTGACCCCCAGGTCCCCTTCCTCCCAGAACATCTGAAAACCCCAGGCAAAAGTCGGTGGGAACGCAGACACAACCCCCCATTGGCATGGCAGGAGCGAGCAGCAGCCCCCCCTGTTTTTTGAGGGGATTATTATCGACAAAGTTTAAATTTCCCGGATTTACGATGATCGGTTTTTTAGATCCATGTAATTTAGGTTAAAAACTGTGCATAATTTATTAAATCCCTTCCGCATTTTGGCGGCCCGCAAATCAGCTTACAGAATAAGCGGTGAATGTGTGGCGACGTCCACTGGGATGTGTAGGTTTCGATTGGGTGGAAAAAAACACATGACCAGTTTTAAAAACAGCCCTTTCCCGTTCATTTCAGTGTCTTCAGCGTCTCGGCAGTAGGGCGTGCCTCTGCCTCTTCCAAAAAGCTCGCAAACGCTCAGCGAAATTATTCATTTTTTTCAAGAGAAAACTTACTGTTTTGCGTGCCTTACAACTTTGTTAGATCAAGATTTGAAGATTTTTTTGTATTAGGGAGAAATTTTTAAAGGGCTCACCGCTGTAAAGTCACGGGTGGGAGCGGGGGGAGGGGGGGTCCTGCGGGCGAACACAGACAAGCTCTTTAAAGAATACTGGATATAGTTCACCAAGACTTAGTGTAGACATTGCACTGCAATAGCTTTATTATTAACAGTTTTCTATTGAAATATTTCCTGGATATTGGGCAGCCTGAACTTATATTAGGATACACATCTTTTCTAGTAACTGCAGGTCTCTTTGTTAGGTGCAAAACTCCACTTTTATTATAAGTATAAATTTCAGTTAGGTGTTCTTTTTCAATTTTGCCCATTCCAGCTTTGTTGTATAGCCACCTTGCAGTTAAATTAGAATCCAGCAATTTTGTAGTCAGCACAGGTTGATAGGTGCCAAAAATACCTTTCATTATCCGAATACATTTCAGATACGTGTTTTTTCACTTTGGCGCAGTACAGCTTTGTTGATAGAGCTACTTTGCAGTTAAATGTGAATTCAGCAATTTTGTAGTCACCACAGGTGAATTGAAAGGTGCCAAAAATACCTTTTATTATCCGAATACATTTCAGATACATGTTTTTTCACTTTGGCGCACTACAGCTTTGTTCATTGAGGCACCTTGCACTTAAATGTGAATACTGCAATTTTGTAGTCACCACAGGTGAATTGAAAGGTGCCAAAAATACCTTTTATTATCCGAATACATTTCAGATACGTGTTTTTTCACTTTTGCGCAGTACAGCTTTGTTGATAGAGCTACTTTGCAGTTAAATGTGAATATAGCAATTTTGTAGTCACCACAGGTGAATTGAAAGGTGCCAAAAATACCTTTTATTATCCGAATACATTTCAGATACGTGTTTTTTTCACTTTTGGTCTGTCTAGCTTTGTTGATAGATCTACTTTGCAATAAAATTTGAATCCAGCAACTTTGTAGTCACCACAGGTTGATAGGTGCCAAAAAATACCTTTTATTATCAGTATACATTTCAGATACGTGTTTTTTTCACTTTGGCGCAGGCCAGCTGTGTTGATAGAGCCACCTTGCAGTTAAATTTGAATCCAGCAATTTAGTAGTCACCACAGGTGAATTGATAGGTGCCAAAAAATACCTTTTATTATCCCGTATACATTTCAGACAGGTGTTTTTTTCACTTTTGGTCAGTCATGCTTTGTTCATAGAGCTACTTTGTAGTTAAATTTGAATACAGCAATTTAGTAGTCACCACAGGTGAATTGATAGGTGCCAAAAAATACCTTATATTATCCCGTATACATTTCAGACAGGTGTTTTTTTTTCACTTTTGGTCAGTCAAGCTTTGTTCATAGAGCTACTTTGTAGTTAAATTTGAATACAGCAATTTAGTAGTCACCACAGGTGAATTGATAGGTGCCAAAAATACCTTTTATTATCCCGTATACATTTCAGACAGGTGTTTTTTTCACTTTTGGTCAGTCATGCTTTGTTCATAGAGCTACTTTGTAGTTAAATTTGAATACAGCACTTTAGTAGTCACTACAGGTGAATTGATAGATGCCAAAAAATACCTTTTATTATCAGAACACATTTCAGATACGTGTTTTTTTCACTTTTGGACAGTCAAGCTTTGTTGATAGATCTACTTAGCAGTTAAATTTGAATCCAGCAACTTTGTAGTCACCACAGGTGTACTGATAGGTGCCAAAAATACCTTTTAATATCCGTTTACATTTCAGACAGGTGTTTTTTTCACTTTTGGTCAGTCAAGCTTTGTTGATAGATCTACTTTGCAGTTAAATTTGAATCCAGCAACTTTGTAGTCACCACAGGTTGATAGGTGCCAAAAAATACCTTTTATTATCAGTATACATTTCAGATACGTGTTTTTTTCACTTTGGCGCAGGCCAGCTGTGTTGATAGAGCCACCTTGCAGTTAAATTTGAATCCAGCAATTTTGTAGTCACCACAGGTGAATTGATAGGTGCCAAAAAATACCTTTTATTATCCCGTATACATTTCAGACAGGTGTTTTTTTTTCACTTTTGGTCAGTCAAGCTTTGTTCATAGAGCTACTTTGTAGTTAAATTTGAATACAGCAATTTAGTAGTCACCACAGGTGAATTGATAGGTGCCAAAAAATACCTTTTATTATCAGTATACATTTCAGATACGTGTTTTTTTCACTTTTGGTCAGTCAAGCTTTGTTGATAGATCTACTTTGCAGTTAAATTTTAATCCAGCAACTTTGTAGTCACCACAGGTGTACTGATAGGTGCCAAAAATACCTTTTAATATCCGTATACATTTCAGACAGGTGTTTTTTTCACTTTTGGTCAGTCAAGCTTTGTTGATAGATCTACTTTGCAGTTAAATTTGAATCCAGCAACTTTGTAGTCACCACAGGTGTACTGATAGGTGCCAAAAATACCTTTTAATATCCGTATACATTTCAGACAGGTGTTTTTTTTCACTTTTGGTCAGTCAAGCTTTGTTGATAGATCTACTTTGCAGTTAAATTTGAATCCAGCAACTTTGTAGTCACCACAGGTTGATAGGTGCCAAAAAATACCTTTTATTATCAGTATACATTTCAGATACGTGTTTTTTTCACTTTGGCGCAGGCAGCTGTGTTGATAGAGCCACCTTGCAGTTAAATTTGAATCCAGCAACTTTGTAGTCACCACAGGTGTACTGATAGGTGCCAAAAATACCTTTAAATATCCGTATACATTTCAGACAGGTGTTTTTTTCACTTTTGGTCAGTCAAGCTTTGTTGATAGATCTACTTTGCAGTTAAATTTGAATACAGCAACTTTGTAGTCACCACAGCTCAATTGGTCCGCACTCATACGGAGGGGCAAGCGCTACCCAGGTCTTGACTGTGTACTGAGGAAGGCTGGAGGTCTTACCTCACACTTCCGCTTCCGCACTCTGCTTCAGCACGACTGTTGACGTTGCGGCGTCATAAGGGCATTTTAACCTGCGTGTTAATAGATGACAGACGCCAGCCTGGGCTCTCACCGCACCCACTGTAACTCCGGCCCTGGCTGCTGAACCTGCGTGTTAATAGATGACAGACGCTAGCCTGGGCTCTCACCGCACCCACTGTAAGTCTGTCCCTGGCAGCTGGACCTCCGCGTTAACAGATGGCTGATGGCAGCACTGGCTCTCACCGTTAGGGGCAATCAGGAGAGCTTCAAATTTCTCTAAAAAATCAGATTTTGAAAAGGTGATTTCTGTGAGGTTAAGTAGTGTCAAAAAGGGCTCCAGGGCTGGACACAAATTGCACAATTTGAGGCTTAAAATTTTCTGGGGCTGGAGTCACTATGGGGTCGCATCATCTGATCTCCAGGGGAGTCTGTCCCTAATCACTGAAGAAGGATTTGGAGGAAAAATGAAACCATTGAATTGATTGGCTGAATCACTCTCAGAAGCCAGGAGGGCAAATGTCTTCTCAACTAAGAAGTGTTTTGGGGATGATTAGGACATTTTTATTACTTATGGGGTGTGCGGACGAATTAACACATCTACATGTGTAAAAAATACCTTTAAAAACTGCAGGGAGGGGTGTATGTTGTATGTTATCACACTTGAAAAAAAAGCAAAATGATAATAATGTAAAACTATAAATAAAACTTCCCTAAATAAATTCTGTAAACAAATGTCAGTTACCAAAAAATATACTAAATGACAGTCACTGTACAAAATAGCATAGTGCCACTTTGTGATCTGTGGATCAAACAGGTTTAAGAGTCATGCTGTGGCCCAGGACAGGTATGGTCAATGTCCAGTGAAACTAAAATGGTGGTTGAAAGACTCCTTTTTCCGGCACTTTTTAAATCTGGGGGTCATGCAGGTTTGGGGCTCATGCTGCGTTCCAGGACAGGGATAGTCTATGTCCAGTGAAACTAAAATGGTGGTTGAAAGACTCCTTTTTCCGGCACTTTTTAAATGTGGGGGTCATGCAGGTTTGGGGCTCATGCTGTGGTCCAGGACAGGGACAGTATATGTCCAGTGAAACTAAAATGGTGGTTGAAAGACTCCTTTTTCCGGCACTTTTTAATCTGGGGGTCATGCAGGTTTGGGGCTCATGCTGTGGCCCAGGACAGGTATGGTCAATGTCCAGTGAAACTAAAATGGTGGTTGAAAGACTCCTTTTTCCGGCACTTTTTAAATCTGGGGGTCATGCAGGTTTGGGGCTCATGCTGCGTTCCAGGACAGGGATATTCAATGTCCAGTTCAAGTAAAATGATGGTTCAAATCATACTGCCTTCTGGCACTTTTTAATTTGTGGGTCATGCAGGTTTAAGGGTCATGCTGTTGTGCAAGACAGGGATAGTGAATGGTCTGTGATTTTTTTTCTGTGGCTTTTATAACCTAAGTGTGTTGCCTAAGATGTAGCACGTATCCATTTGACTGTTGTGGATGTTAATTCCAGCTTCTCCAGCCCTGTTTGGGTGTAAGAATGAAGGTGTTGTTGCTCTCCCATAGACTTTAATGGTCATCGGTGATAATCTATTATCGACTATCGAATATCTTATTGATAATTGCCGATATCGACTATTGACCCGATGACGATAGTCAACGTAATCGCTCTTCACTACTCACCTGTCCTCAACCCGCCTCTGTCCTGTTCAGTTCCGTCAGCCAGAGATCTACTATGTAGTATGGGCTCACCGGCACTATACAGCGAGGACAAACTCTTTGAGGACAGTCAGCAGCTACTTGGCAGCGAAGAGGTGGGGCAGACGGGAAAGTAGTGATTTGGAGAGTGGCACGGGAGGTTATGTTGCAAGCAGCCAGGCTCTGCATACTGAGACCGTTGAGGAGAATAGCAGTGACGGGCAAACACAAATTGATGACGATGTGGCCGATCGCACTTGGGAGCCGGGTGAAGCAAGGGCTTCATCATCATCGTCGGGAGAAGAGGGTGTCAGCTTGCGCATCAGGCAGCGGCGCAGCCAGCAAGTCGGTAGTGTGGCCGTGAGTCAGCAGGGTGGCAGCACTGCGAGGTCGGGAGCCAAACGGCCTTCAGGGTAGAAAGTAGCGGCACAGGGGCTCAGTGAGGCAGTGGCGTTAGTAGTCACTCAGTGCAGAGCGTTGGCGGTAAAATCACCTACTCGGCGGTGTGGCAGTTTATTGCGAAGACACCAGAGGAGCTGAACATGTGTATATGTAGAATCTGTGGGCAGAAAGTGAAGCGTGGCCAGGGAGCTAACGTGGCACCACGGCCCTGCATCAACACATGCAACGTCACCATCCAATGGCCTGGGAGAAACGTGTCTCAGATGTGGTGGTCCATCCTGCCGCCGCAGCAACAACAGCAGCAGCACCCAGTGGCACGCATGCCATTGCAGCCAGTCAAGGCTCCACCACCTCTGCCAAAGGGAGCTTTTTGTCTTTGCCATCATCTCCCAGACCAGATGCTCCTGCTCCTCGCCACTAATGGCGCCAGCAGTCGTTCAACGAGGCGATTGCAAAGAGACAAGAGTATGGACGACATGTATGAATCTCTCCGAGTCGGAGCGCACATTTTCGCCAGTCTTCTGGCGAATTTGCGCCTCTTGTATGTCGGTGCCGAGGTGCGCTCATACATGCGGTGTAAAGTCCGCCGCGCCTCGCCAGTGTGTGAGGCACAGTGTGGGACTTAGGCGCAGTGCGGGACTGCACCGAACATGTATTCCGATTCGAGACAGGCTGGAAAACAGCGAAAAATAATTAAAGATGTCCGTGCGGCATAGAGTATGAATCAAAATATCGCCTTTATTAGGTGTAAAACATTATCAGAAAAAGAGCTCAAACCTACATAAAAAATACATAAATAAAATCACTTTCCAAAAATCAAGAACGGCGCAACATCAGGAATTTGGATCTTGGAAATTGCCGGGAAATACAGTAATTCAAAATCTGTAAGCTATTCTTGTTGGTCGGCAGAAACCAGCCAATCAGAATAGGAGCGACAGGGACCCAATATAACCTATGGAGACGTATGACCAATCAAACTCAAAGGCGGGACAGTTCAAAATACAGTAAAAATGCAGAAAAGAGCTGATTGGTTGAAGTAGCGGGGGCTTGGCAATCCTGGCCAATCAGAGCGTGAGCTACTTTCTCCTTGTAGTCTATGGACAGATCGGGGCACTGAAATCTCAGCGCCGTGAGGCATGGAGTATTAGTAAATAAAACGTTTTTATTAAGTGTAAAACATTCTCTGTAAAAGAGCTGAAACCTTCTATAAACATGCAGAAATAAAATCACTAACAACGCGTTTGTCGCCGAGACTGGCGCAACATCGGGAATTGGGATATTCGTAATTGCCGGGAAATACAGTAATTCAAATTCTTTAAGCTCTTCTCATTGGTCGGCAGAAACCAACCAATCAGAATAGGAGCGACAGTGACCCATTATAAGCTATGGAGAAGTATGGACCAATGATATTCCAAGGTGGGACAGTTCAAAATACAGTAAAAATGCAGAAAAGAGCTGGTTGGTTGAAGTAGCGGGGGCTTGGCAATCCTGGCCAATCAGATTAGGAGCAACAGGGACCCATTATAACCTATGGAGAAGTATGGACCAATCAAAATCAAAGGCGGGACAGTTCAAAATACAGTAAAAATGCAGAAAAGAGCTGATTGGTTGAGCAAGCGGGGGCTTGGCTATCTCGGCCAATCAGAGTGCGAGCTACTTTATCCCAGTGTAGTCTATGGCCAGATCAGGGCAATGAAATCTTGGCTCTCAGCGCCATACGGCATGGCGTATGATTAAAAAAATTAAAAGTTATTACTGTCTATGGGAGATATTCTAGTACTGTGATTGGTTGGGGGGAAGAGGGGCTCGTCCTGCTTAGCCAATCAGCGGGTGAGCTACTTTCTCATAGAGTTCTATGGGGAAAAGAAATACAGAGCAAGCTCTGTTTGTGATTGGCTAAGTTAAAAGAGGCGCGGTTATTTGGACCAATGGGAGAGCGAGCGACGCTCTTATGGGTTTTCTAATGCAATCTATAATAAAACTGTACATGGCAGAAATCAAATGATAACACTCATTAGGTTGTACCGATGTGTATATAAAATGAACAATAATATGGGGCTAACGAAAATGAACAATAAATATGAATTCAATTAAGTTAATTTTTATTTCTTTATTTTCGTTACACCCATATTATTATTCATTGGCCAACCAATCACAGTACTAGAATATTTCCCATAGACAGTAATAACTTTTAGGGTGCCCTTCTATCGCGCCCTTCTTTCTCCACTCAAAATAGACACACTACATATGATTGGTGGATTCATATCTGCCGCCTGGGCTCAACCAATCAGCTCTTTTCTGCCTTTTTTACTATATTTTGAACTGTCCCGCCTTTTAATTTGATTGGTCAATACTTCTCCATAGCTTATAATGGTTCACTGTCACTCCTATTCTGATTGGTTGGTGTTTGCCGACCAATGAGAAGAGCTTAAAGAATTTGAATTACTGTATTTCCCGGCAATTCTCTATATCACATTTCCTGATGTAGCGCCGGTGACGGCGACAAACGTGTTGTTAGGGATTTGATTGATTTATGTTTATAGAATGTTTCAGCTCTTTCTCAGATAATATTTTACACCTAAAAAAATGATTTTTTTAATCATACGCCATGCCTCATGGCGCTGAGAGCCGAGATTTCATTGCCCCGATCTGGCCATAGACTACAATGGGACAAAGTAGCTCGCTCTCTGATTGGCCGAGATAGCCAAGCCCCCGCTAGCTCAACCAATCAGCTCTTTTCTGCCTTTTTACTGTATTTTGAACTGTCCTGCCTTGGAATTTGATTGGTCAATATTTCTCCATAGGTTATAATGGGTCCCTGTCGCTCCTATTCTGATTGGCCAGGATTGCCAAGCACCCACTAGCTCAACCAATCAGCTCTTTTTTGCATTTTTACTATATTTTGAACTGTCCCGCCTTTGAATTTGATTAGTCAATATTTCTCCATAGGTTTTTATGGGTCCCTGTCGCTCCTATTGTGATTGGCCAGGATTGCCAAGCCCCCCGCTAGCTCAACCAATCAGCTCTTTTCTGCATTTTTACTGTATTTTGAACTGTCTCCCCTTTGAATTTGATTGATAAATACTTCTCCAGAGGTTTTAATGGGTCACTGTCGCTCCTATTATGATTGGCTGGTTTCTGCCGACCCATGAGAAGCGCTTACAGAATTTGAATTACTGTATTTCCCGGCAATTTTCAAGATCCTAATTCCTGATGTTGCGCCGTTCTAGATCTTTGGAAAGTGATTTTTTTTATGGTTTTTTTTTTTTTTGAAGGTTTGAGCTCTTTTCTGAAAATATTTTACACCTAATTAAAGCGATTTTTTGGGAATCATACTCCATGCCTCACGGCGCTGAGAGACGAGATTTCTTTTGCGATCTTCTATATGTTTCCTCTCATGTTACGTTCTCGCTTCAATTCGCCTCCTCCGGCTCATTTAGACCAGAATCAACTAGGTCTGCTTGTCGGAGCTGGCGAGCGCTGCAATGCGCTGCACTTTGCCGACCCGCGAGCGTACATGCCTCGGAGTATTCAAATGAGCCGTGTCCCGCCCCAGAACACCCACACCGTGCCCATTACACGGCCCTTTATGTGAGGCGCATCCGAAAGTGGCGAAGGCTACGCCTAACATCGCATCCCTGCGTCCGACAGGGGATTCTGGCCGGTGAGGCGAAGTATACGCCAGAAATCGGGCGCAAATCCCTTCATACATGTCGCCCTATGTGTCCAACCATCCTAAGGTGCAGACGCTGACCGTGCTCCTGTCCAAGTTATTGGTACTGTAGTCCCTCTCTTTCCAAGTGGTGGACTCTGTACCGTTCAGAGAACTTATGGCATGTGCCGAGCCGAGGTGGAGAGTCCCAAGCCGTAATTTCTTTTCCAAAAAGGCAGTACCAGCCCTTCACAAATGTGTAGAACATAAGGTTGGCCAGTCCTTGAGCCTATCGGTTTCTTCCAAGGTGCATGGCAGCGCGGAAATGTGGAGCTGTAACTACGGTCAGGGACAATAAATGTCCTCTACGGCCCACTGGGTGCATGTGCTTCCTGCCCAGCCACACCAATAACTTGGACAGGAGATGCCGCTTTCTCCTCCACGTTGTCAAACTGCTGCTGCTGCTGTGTCAATGTCCGCCTCCTCCTCCACCACCACCTCAGCCTCCACAAGTCTAAGTGCTTCTCCATCATACCACATGTGCAGGGCACAGCGGTGTCACGCAGTTCTACACATAGTTTGCCTGGGCGAACGAAGTCAAACAGGGAAGTAACTGCTCCGCATCATGCAACACGAAATTGATTCCTGGCTTTCTCCACGCCAACTGCAAATAGGAACCATGGTGACAGACAATGGGAGGAATATGGTGTCCGTGCTGCACCGTGGAGGGATGGTCCATGTGCCCTGCATGGCGCGCGTGTTCAATCTGGTTGTCAAAAGGTTCCTGAAGTATTCCACCCATCTTCAAGACATTCTAAAAATGGCCAGGAAACTGTGCATGCACTTCATCCATTCCTACAAAGCCAAGCACACCCACCTCGAGCTGCAGCGGCAGAACGGCCTCGCCCAACACAGGCTGATATGCGATATGCGGCCACATGAGTCCAGTGGGGGCTGTACTGGAGGAGGAGAAGGAGGAGGACATTGGAGCACAAGCAGTGTCTGGTGAAATGAGTGGTTTTTCTACTCAGGTGACATGAGAGGAGGAGCAGGAGCATCCGGAGGAGGTAGAGGGAGATGAGAAAGTCGAGGCAGATGACCCAGAAGCACCGTGGCAGTATACAGTGGAGATGGAGGCAGGGAGTCCCTCAGATTCACTTGTGCAGATGGGCCGCAGCATGCTGGTTTGCCTGGCTAGTGACAGCCGAATAATCACCATTCGGCAGAGGGATCACTTTTGGCTCTCCACCCTCTTGGACCCTCGCTACCGGTCCAAAATGGGAGCCTTTTTTCCAAAGCTGCGAGAGGGGGGGAAAAAACTGGCGTACTATAGAGAAATCCTGTGTAGTCAGTTGGCCGCTGCCTATGTGCGCCATCGTCCATCATCTGTCAGGTCTGACAGGTCATCGCTCACGTACCACTGCCACGTCTGCTCTGGGGAGGTGGGGGGTTAGGAGCAGTTGCAGCTCCATCAGCAGCAGCCTAAGTCTGGAGTCATTGATGAGCAGCTTCCTTCACCCGCCTAGTGAGGAGAGTACTAGCCAGTAGCAGCAGGACCTGGAGCAGACCCTGAACCGCAGGTGGTGGCCTATTTGGGGACAGCCCTCTGCACCCCGGGGTAGAAGATCCGTAGATTTACTGGGCAGCCAAACTTGATTTTGTGGCCCCCCAACTTGCCGAGTTTGCAGTGGAGAAGCTGTCCTGTTCAGCCAATAGTGTGGCATCAGAGCAGGTGTGTAGTGCGGCGGGGGCCATCGTTACCCCAAGGAGAACCTGCTTGTCCACCCGAAATGTGGAGAGACTGACTTTTGTCAAGATGAATCAGGCGTGGATCGGCCAGGATTTCCCCCACACCAATGCCTTATGCATCAGATTAGATTTAGCCATGATGCCTCCCCAAAACTTTGAGAAATGAGTCTGGATCAAAATACCTGCCTCAGCCACTATTTGATGCCCTTCCCCCCGCCTGTGCCAACATCTGCTGTCAGTTGCTCCATCTGCCTCCCATCATCTTTACCAGGGACTGGTATTGTCACCCGCCTCCACACTCTGTCATTGTGCCACTCTCTGACCTCATGCTGCTGCCACCACCTCCACACTGTGTCATTGTGCCACTCTCTGACCTCATGCTGCTGCTGCTGCCATCACCTCCACACTGTGTCATTGTGCCAATCTGTTAAACCCCATGCTGTGCTGTTGCTTTCCGTCCCTCCCGCTGTGTCATTGTGCCAATCTGTTACCTCATGCTGCTGCTGTTGCTGCCGTCACCTCCACGCTGTGTCATTGTGCCACTCTATGACCTCATGCTGCTGCTATTGCTGCCGTCACCTCCACACTGTGTCATTTTGCCAATCTGTGGGCTCCTGATGTTGCTGCCACCTCCAGAATTTGTCATTGTGCCACTTTATGACCTCATGCTGCTGCTGCTGTTGCTGCCGTCACTTCCACCTTGTGTCATTGTGCCAATCTGTGGTCTACTCATGTTGTTGCCACCTCCATACTCTGTCTTTGTGCCACTCTGTGGCCTACTGATGTTGCTGCCATCCCACTCTGTGATTGTGCCACTTTTGTGGCCTACTGATGTTGCACCTCCACACTCTGTGATTGTGCCACTCTGTGGCCTACTCATGCTGCTGCCAACCCGACCGCTGTCTCACTCGAACACCCTGTGGTTTCCTAATGCTGTTTCCACCCTCCACCATTCTATGATGTTGCCACTGTGTTTGGTTTTCCCCTTCTTTTCACCTGTCAGAAGGAATGGGAAGGATCAGGATTGTCTAGCCAAAAGCAGGAGTGGGGTACAGAACCACAAGAAGACATGCAAATATCTACTTACTGGTCATCTTGTTTTAGATCAACTCCCGTTTGGTTTTTGGCTTTAGCCATTCTGATGGATTACTGACCGATTGAAAGCGGACACTGACAGATGAAAGGAAGGGCAAAATGATCAGAGACGTCAACGCAAAATTACTGCTGACACCCTCTCCACTCATTCGGGGGGCCTCTACATGTATCAGCATTTAGCAGAATATTCTGTCATATTCTGTGGAAGCATCTGGTGACAGTGTAAAGCTCTGGCCTCATGGAGTGAACCCTGCTGTGACATCCCCTTACTGTGCTGCGAACTGTGCCGGCTCCAGGAACCTACTATTGTGTTCTTTGACGCTATTGTAGTAACTTAGCCTTCAGCTCATTTCTTTCCAGCTGGCGCTGACATGACTTTATCAGGCTGCGTTCCCATCTATGTATCTTATACCTATGTATCTCACATCTACCTATCTTATATAAATCTCTCTCAAATCAATATTTCATTTCTATTTATTTATATACCTTATACCTCTATCTATTTCATAACTATGTATCTATGTTGTATCTACAAATCTTATACCTATCTAATATCTATGTATCTATCTATCCATCTCACATCTATTTATCTGTCTATTTTATATCTAGCTACCTATTATTAATCTCATCATCAGATACAGTAAGCTATAAAATAATTTGTAGTGTGACAATTTGTATAATTTAGCCTAGGTACACTCTATATATACACACTATATACAATCATTTTGCAAACAAACACACTGGGGCAGATTTATCAAGGCAGTTGCGCCAGAATTCTGGCTCCATTTGCGCCAGAAACCAGCTTTTCGCCACATTTACTATTTGTTTTAGACAGTTTCAGATGCTTCTGCGCCTCGTTCGACAAAAAGGGGCGTGGCATCGTAAATGGGGGTGTGGTTACACGGGGAAGGGGTGTGGGTTAAATGCGACCAAAAAAAGCGCCCATTTTTTTTTTTGTCGAAGTTTCTGGTTGAAACTAAGCCAACTGAATTCCTCCAGACAGCCGGAGCTGAATGACAGCATGGGTTGTTGGTGCTTTACGATGCCAAAATGCATGTGGGCAGGTGACAGACAGTTCCCATGGAGCCCGGGATACAGTATAAGTGATGTGATCCCCTTTTGCTGAATGATCTGACGATCTTTTATGAATTCCCCCCGGGGGGGGAAAAGTGTAAAAGTATGAAAAAGTTAAAAAAAAGTGTAAAAAAGTAAAACACAAAACACAAAAAATAAAATAAAAACACTAATCGCCCCTTTTCCCCTTTAAACCCCAACGCCCAAAAAAAATCAAAAATAAATAAAGTACCCATATTTGGTATCGCCGGTGCGAGCGACCCACCTATAAAAACTGTCATGTTAATTAACCCGCGGTGAAAACCCTAAAAAAAAACCCCCCAAAAAAAAGTCAAGAATAGCGATTTTTTTTTATCCCGCGCACATAAATGGAGTAAAAAGTAATCAAAAACTATATCAACATAAAGTGATGCCAATTTAAAACGTCATTATCCCGCAAAAAAAAAAAATCCCTTTCACAGCTCTGTATACGGAAAAATAAAAAAGTTTGGCTATTTGAAATAGGGGGTGCATTAAAAAATTTTTTTACACAATAAAAACACTTTTTTTTCAAAAAAATTGTGTTTTAAATAAAAAAACTACATAAATTGGGGATCCCGTAATGCTCAACCCAAAAAGAGTAAAACTAAACTTGTCAGGATACTGCCGGTAACCCCTATTAAAATAAAAATAAAAAAACTCTAGGGGTTGCGTATTTTTTCACCTACTTCCAAAAAAAAGATTTAAAAGAATATAAAGTTTTTCCCCCCCCAAAAAATTTTTTCCCAAAAAAAAAGTCAACTATCCCGCAAAAAAAAAATCCCCCATAAAAGCTCCATAAAAAGAAAAAAAAAAAAAAGTTATGGCTCTC
>JAODAL010072208.1:0-15209 GCA_025379985.1 Phyllomedusa bahiana
CTCCTCTTTTTGGGTACTGATTCAGCGATGCTTTATTGAGTTCATATGGCATTCCCGCCGCCCGAGAATCAAAGGGGCATTGCTGTTCAGGCCTAAGACTGAGGGTGGAATGAGTTTGCCTGATTGATGACTATTATCTTGCAGCGGCCAACATGAGGTTTCTGGAACTGATAATGGGATTAGAAGAATTTAACTTATTTAGTCTTGACAGAAGACGGCTCTTGGGAGGTCATGATTAATTTATATGACTCTATAAATGGCCCCTACAAAAAGTATGGGGAAAAATGATTCCATGTAAAGCCACCTCAAAAGATAAGGGGACATTCCTTTCGACTGGAGAAACAAGGATTTAATCTCCAGAGGAGAAAAGTGTTCTTCACTGTGAGAACTGTAAATCTCTGGAATAGCCTGCCTGAGGAGCTGGTCACAGTAGGAACAGTTGTGAGTGTCAAGAAAGGCTTAGATAACTACCTGAAACTAAAGAATATTAATATGTATGTAGCCATATAGAATTCTAGATCCAGTCTGATGGCAACTCTGGTATCAGAAATGAAATCTTCCCTAGAGCAGATTGGTTCTGGCCTTATGGGTTTCAAAGTATTCACTTGTAGGGAAGCTAGACTGAAACTCCTTATCTCTCTCCGTTCACCCACAGTTTCTCCACCCTTGGTGGAACTTGATGGACATATGTCTTTTTTCAACTGTACTAACTATGTAACTATGATACATGGCCCTCAGGCTAAATTGTTGGTTTACATTGCACAGACACTTTGCCCACAATCCTTGATTTCTCTTCAATGGGCTCAAAATGTCTCACTTGACCCCAAAACCTTATCTTTTAGTATGGCCCACTCACAAAATCTAAACCCTCAGAATCATTGTTGGACCGGAAGGGACCCCTGTTCCCCATTTCTATTTCTTGTTTTGTACAAGTTTTCTCGCTAACAAGACCATTTGAAGTCTGGGAAGCTCCTGCTTATATATATATACACTACCGTTCAAAAGTTTGGGGTCACCCAGACAATTTTGTGTTTTCCCTGAAAACTCATACTTTTATTTATCAAATGAGTTGCAAAATGAATAGAAATATAGTCCAGACATTGACAAGGTTAGAAATAATGATTTTTATTTGAAATAATAATTTTCTACTTCAAACTTTGCTTTCGTCAAAGAATGCACCCTTTGCAGCAATTACAGCATTGCAGACCTTTGGCATTCTAGATGTTAATTTTCTGAGGTAATCTGGAGAAATTTCACCCCATGTTTCCAGTAGCCCCTCCCACAAGTTGGATTGGCTTGATGTGCACTTTTTGCATACCATACGTTCAAGCTGCTCCCACAACAGCTCAATGGGGTTGAGAAATCCCTTTTACCTTGTACAAATCTCCCATTTTACCAGCACCAAAGCAACCCCAGACCATCACATTACCTTCACCATGATTGACAGAAGGCGCCAGGCACACTTCCAGCATCTTTTCTGTTGTTCTGCGTCTCATAAATGTTCTTCTGTGTGATCCAAACACCTCAGACTTTGATTCATCTGTCCATAACACTTTTTTCCAATCTTCCTGTCCAATGTCTGTGTTCTTTAGCCCATATTAATCTTTCCCTTTTATTAGCCAGTGTCAGATATGGCTTTTTGTTTGCCCCTCTGCCCTGAAGGCCAGCATCCCGGAGTCGCCTCTTCACTGTAGACATGGACACTGGTGTTTTGCTGGTACTATTTAATGAAGCTGGCAGTTGAGGACGTGTGAGGCGTCGAGTTCTCAAACTAGAGACTCTAATGTACTTGTCTTGTTGCTCAGTTGTGCAGCGGGGCCTCCTACTTCTCTTTCTACTCTGGTTAGAGCCTGTTTGTGCTCTCCTCTGAAGGGAGTAGTACAAACCGTTGTAGGAAATCCTCAGTTTATTGGCAATTTCTCGCATGGAATAGCCTTCATCTCTCAGAACAAGAATAGACTGTCGAGTTTCAGGGGATGCCTGAGGAAGGGGGAGGAGCTTATCCCCGAAACGTTGCACGCACGAGCGTGTGCAGGTGTGCATTCCCTGCGCCATCTCTGCTCTGGACTTGCTAGCATCTCCGACTCACACATGGATATGTGTTTGCATCGAATGGACTGATACGAACGACCGGGAGGTCGCGACTAACCGCTGAGTATTTGCTTCTATCTATGATAATGCTGTGTAGTACAGCCGAATGCCTGCATATGGATTATGTTTTAACTTGATAATTACAGTCTATAATTTTTATTACGGGTTCAGTTGTGCTTTTCAAGTTGTGTCACTGGGGCTTGGAGAACCCCGGCCACCCGTTAAGAAGCTATCAGCGTGTATCTTGATACTGGTCAAATTTGTTTGAATAGACCTGTTAGAAACGTGCCACCGAGGGCATGGTCTCGGTGGGGGAAGCCAGGTGTTGTCAGTCATTAACATTAGGTTACTGACACTCATATTTAGTATGGCTGTTCCCACGTTCCCATGTTCCCACGTTCCAGGTCCGGGATTTACCAGGCCTATAAAAGCCTGGTACTCTGGGTTATCAGGGGGTGTGGTCAGCTGCAAGTTGGAGCAGCAGTGGAGCTGTGAGAGGAGGCTCTTAACCCCCAGGCTTGAGGCAAGCAGGTGGCTGCCTTAAAGAAGTCTGAACCAGTGGAGGCTGGTACAAGTGTTGGTGGTGCTGTGCAGTAGGCATAGGCCACGTTAGTGAGTGACGCATTTAATGTTTAGTCAGTGGCTAGACGGCCGAGGATTTTATTTATGTTTTGTTGTTTGTGCTCTGTATACTGTGCCTCAATAAAACTGGTTGAGGCCAGTTTAAACCAGAAGCCTTTGTCAGTGTGCCATCCGTTCAACCCAAGCAGCGATCCGTGAGCAAAAGTACCCCCAGGACGGTCCAAGATGGTGTCCGGACGCATGTGAGTCGTCACAACACCTATGTAGATATTGCATTAACAACCAGACGTTTGTAGCTAAAATAGTCATTTACCCCATCAACAATGTATATAGTGTATTTCTGATTCATTTAATGTTAGCTTCATTGAAAAAAAACTGTGCTTTTCTTTAAAAAATAAGGACATTTTTAAGTGACCCCAAACATTTGAACGGTAGTGTGTATATATTGTGACAACTCACATGACTTCGGCCACCATCTTGGGTCGTCCCAGGTGATATTCCGCTCTTGGACCACTGTCCTTTGGTAGAACGGTTGGCACTTTCACACAGGGCACTTGGACACCGGGTTTCTTTCAGTCTGGCCTCCACCAGCTTTATTTCTTTAGCACAGCACACGTTGTACAGAAAAACAGGTAAACAAAACCCTGGCCGTCTGGCCACTCACTACACATGTTGCGTCCCTATCTACATCGGGTCTGGACCTAATGTCCAGTCAGACATAGTCTATTTTACCAGTCTCCACTGGTAAAGGCTTTCAGAGGTCAGCCACCTGCTGGCCTCAAGCCTCTGGAGTAAGAGCCTCTCCTCAGCTCTCCGCCGCTCCACTTCCAGGAAGCGAACCACACCCCCTGTATACCTAAAGGCCCAGGCCTTTTATAGGAAACCCAAGCCCTATCCAAATCCTGGCCTGGAACATGGGGAGTAGACGCCCACCCGACACATTGTCTACTCCCAATAAGAGCCGACCCAGGAACGGCTGAAAAGCCACACTAATACTACCCCATTGCCAACCACTTAGTGAGGCTGACAATACATGCGGCTGGCTCTTATGCCACCAAGGCCAGTTATCCTTGGTGGCATGTTGCATATAGAACTCGGGTATAACTCCACCTAGTGGCAGAAACAGGCAACTACCTGTAGTCCCTATATATATACACACACACACATACATACACTACCGTTCAAAAGTTTGACTCAGCTGGTCCTTTTCCGGTGTTTATCTGTCTCATTAAAAATGGTCATATCGGGGACATAGAATCCTTCTTTATGTACTGGATCTTTGTATTTGTACTGGCATGTTCTGGCTATTCATACTTATTTTATTAGATGTTGAAAAGAAAAAAAAATGCTACAATAAAAATGTATTATTGTGAAGTGCTGTTTCGAATACCTTCAGGGATGCAGTTTCTTAAATGAGATGATTTGTAGGGGAGGTCTAACATACATGCCCCTCAATTCCACATCTTAACTAAAGTGGTCCCTAAAAAAATTCAGTGTTTCTAATTTTCTTGAAAGTGTAAAAAATTGCTGTCAAACTTGCAAGCCTCCTATAAAATGAGAAATACCATATTTTTGGACTGTAAGTAGCACTGGACCATAAGACACACCTAGGTTTTAGAGGAAGAAGATAAGGAAACAAATTTGAAGCAATAAGTGTGGCAAAGCTTTTCCTGTTGGTAGAAATAAGCACCTGTAGGAAGGTATAGCCCCCACCTGTAGGTAGGTATATGCCACCTGTAGGTACATATGGTCCCCTGTAGGTAGGTATAGCCCCTCTGTAGGTTGTTATATGCCACCTGTAGGTACATATAGCCCCCTGTAGGTAGGTATATGCCACCTGTATGTTGGTAGAAAGATGTATAGGTCAATAAATAAAAATAAAAAAATTGGCATCTCCTGGACCAGGAGACATAATGACACCGCATTGCATCTTCTGGCTATAGCGCCATTAAAAAGGTGCCCGAAATCTTGGTATTGGATGACAGGGTCGCAAGGGGGCTCGGGAATGGGGGAAGAGGGGACTGAGGGAGAGGGGTGACAGTGTCCTCGCCACTATATTGGTATTAGATATCTGTCAGCAGTTTAAATCTTAGGATTCCCCACCAAGGATGAAGGGGACATAACAGAGCGTAACAGAAACCGTGGTGCAGAGGTTGATGAGTCCTTATCAGTGCCCATGCAGCTTCTAATCTGCCACAGGCTCTTGTTTGGTGCACGACCTAAGCTGACAGGTAATAATGTAAGCTCCCCACAGCCCATACTCCAACATGAGAGAAACAGGGCTTTGTACCTGTATACTCCAGGACAGCAGTAGTCTCCACTACTGTATACACTCCTTGTCCAATACCCCAGCAGCTCCCAGGTGCATTGAATACTATACATCACTAAATGGAAAAAAAATATAAAACGGCCTCACTGAAAGAGGAAGTTACCCAGCATTCTGCCCAGCTCTTCTCCTTACAGCAGCACCTGGACGACGTGGAAAACAGGAGCAGGCGGAACAACTTACGTGTCCGGGGTCTCCCTGAATCCATCCCGAACTCTGACCTTTTCAAAGTGCTCTCCGAAATCTTTAATGGGCCATAGCTCATATTGAGATCGACAGGGCTCACCGGGCTTTAAGGCCGCCGAACCCAGATGACCCCAGACCTCGAGATGTGATCTGTCGGATCCATTTTTTCAATATGACAGAGGATATCCTTTATGAAGCCAGGAGGAGAAAATCTGTGACTTACCGTAACACCCCTATTAGAATCCTACAAGACCTGTCCAGGCTTACTCTAGCCCAGAGATCAACATTTAAGCCAAACCTGGACGTTCTTAGGGAAAGAAATATCCCTTTCTATTGGGGGTATCCCTTTGCTCTCCATATCCGTATGGATAAGCAGACTCTTACGATCCGTTCATCCAAAGATGTGCCTGCTGTTCTCCGTGCTCTCAAACTTACAGATCTCTCCCTGCCAGACTGGCCATCTCTCTCCTCTCTCTCCTCTGCCGCGACCCAGCGGAAGCGACTTTCACCGGTCTCTCCCTTGTCTCCCACTGCTGTTCCCCCTAGGGAGCAGCGGAGCAGAGCATCTCGCCCTCGGGAACCAGGACATTCCATCTCACCGGGTTCCAAGGCCCTCCCTTCTTCTACTAAGGGAACTTGAGTGGATTGTGAGGGGAGGTTTCTCCCTTGAATTACAAGCTCACACTGATTAGATACCCTAACTTTAGGGATCTTCCCTTTGTGACTCAAATTTTCCACTCTTTGTCAATGTTGCTCGTAAAAGGGTTCTGGTTTTTGCTTTTTTTCAACATAGAAAAGTTTTTTCTTTGATGCCGGATATAGTCATATCCTTTGTTAGAGGTTCTTCTCCCGTACCTATGCAAAGCCTTGTTCCCCCAGTAGGTGGAACTCCTGCGCTAGGTTTTCCTGGCGTTACAGGTTTTCTGTTACACTTGTGGTAATTCTTGTTTTGAGATTCAAAAGCAGACTATACGGGCCTGCAGTGTGTTTGCCTGTTATTGTTTTTTCTGTCTGGTGTTTTGTCTTTGGTCTTGTGTCCCTTCTGTGTGGGCCCCCCACTCTTTTTTTTTTTCTCTTCCTCCGCTTCCTTTTCTCTCTTTTCCCTATCCCCTTTCCTATTTCCCTCACAGGCCCGGGGTTCTCCGCCGCCTTATTGACCAGCTGTCCTTATTGCCCTGGCAAGTACCATGGCGACCCTTAGCATTGCATAATTCAACGCTAAAGGCTTGAACACACCTGAGAAGCAAGCGCAAATATTGCATTATTTCCATCGCAGGAAGATTGACATAATTTGTTTCCAGGAAACACACTTTAAAGTTGGTTGTGCCCCACGCATCAAAAATAGACACTATATGACATGGCATTTTGCAAATTTTCACCAGTCCAGATCCAGGGGAGTAGCCATAGCAATCCATCGCTCTGTGCCCCACCAGGTCATCACCTATGTCACTGATCCAGAAGCCCGTTACCTTATACTAGTCCTCTCTGTAGAGTGGCGGCTGTATACCATCATTAACGCCTATGCTCCTAACGTTGCCCAGGCTACCTTTTTTGATCATCTCATTAACACAGCCATCCCGTTGGTTCAGGGGACTGTGTTACTCTGCGGAGATTTCAATGTTACCCTAGACCCCACGCTAGATAATTCGTCGGGTAAATCGGCTTTGTCATATGCTATCATCAAAAAAGTGAAGGGGGCGCTTTTCCAGCTACAGCTCTGCGACCTATGGCGCTTGCAACATCCCTCCGACAGAGACTACTCCTTCTTTTCCCCTCCCCACGGGTCTTATAGTCGTCTGGACCACATACTGGTTCAGCATTCTGCTCTGCCAATGGTGATGACGACCTCCATTGGGAATATACTGTGGTCAGACCACGCGCCAGTTTTTTGCTCCCTCCGACTTTCCACTGTGCAGCGACCCATGTGGAATTGGAAACTAAATGAATCCCTGCTCTCGGATTCCCTCTGTGAGGCGGAAGTCCGTAGAACTATCTCTCAATTCCAAGAGCAGCACGTTGGGGATTCCTCCTCACTGGCGATCCAGTGGGAGGCTCTTAAATGTGTGATTAGAGGGGTCTTGGTCAAACATGGTGCCAGACTTAAGCGGGGTCGAGCGTCAGCTCTCGCCTCAGCAATGTCTAGGGTGCATCAATTAGAGTTAGTGCATAAACGTGCCCTTTCCTCTGCGGTGCTTCGGGAATTGCAGGATGTGCGGTTAGAAGTCAAGAGACTTCTTGAGGCTGCGTGGGGCGGTGTGCTGCAGCGCTGTCGGGGCAAATTTTATGAATATGGAAATAAGTGTGGCCGTATGCTGGCCAGGGCCCTCCGCTCTCGCATAGCCCAATCCCACATTCCATCTATCAAGACTCCTGCAGACGCTGTTGTACACTGCACCACGGACATCGCTAAGACCTTCCAGGCCTTTTATTCCCCCCTCCTCTAACGCCCATGCTGGAGGTACCTTTCCTCACCACTCCCTCTCTGCCAAGATCCCGTCGTCAGTCTCCCAGCAGCTGGAGGACCCTTTCTCGCTGCAGGAGCTTGAGATGGTGATTAAGGACCTTCCGGGGGGTAAGAGCCCTGGTCCTGATGGCTTTACGGCCAAATTCTACAAAACCTTTCCAGAGCAATTGGCACCTCTGCTTCTGCAGACGTTTAATGCCATCTCCCCTGGGACGCCTTTTCCGCCTCAGGCGACTATGGCACATATTGCAGTTGTTCCCAAACCAGGGAAGGATCCGCAGGCCTGTAGTAGCTATCGCCCCATATCACTCTTGAATGTAGACATTAAAATATATGCTAAGTTGATAGCGAATCGGCTTAACCCCCTACTTGGTTCTCTCGTGCATCCTGACCAGGTAGGCTTCGTGCCTGGTAGGGAGGCACGAGACAACACAATCAAAACAGTGGACATTATCCATCATGCTCGGTCGCACAGGCTTCCTGTGGTGGTCTTGTCGCTGGATGTGGAGAAGGCCTTCGACAGGATATCATGGTCTTCTCTTTATCAGACCTTGACCCACATGGGTTTGGGCCCTATTCTTCTCTCTAAAATCTCCGCCCTTTATAGGTCTCCCTCAGCACGTGTCAGGGTCAATGGATTCCTCTCTGAGCCGTTCTCCATTTTCAATGGGACGAGGCAGGGTTGTCCCCTATCCCCGCTTTTGTATGTATTGATTATGGAGAACCTGTTGGCTTCCATTAGGGCTAACCCCAATATTAGGGGGGTCAGCATTGGAGCGCATGAGTATAAATGCTCAGCGTTTGCCGATGACCTTTTGGTCTATATTACAAACCCACATATTTCGCTCCCGGCCTTGATGGCGGTGATCTCACAATTTGGTAATTGGTCCAACTTTAAGATCAACTCCTCTAAATCGGAAGCGCTCAATGTTGGCCTCTCTTCGTTGGAACAACAGCTCCTTCAATCGAATTTTCCGTTCACCTGGCCCAGAGGGGGTATCTCTTACCTTGGGATTCGTATCTCTGCTGATCTTTCCAAATTGTTTGCAGATAACTTCATCCTTCTGCTTAATCAGACAATCAAAGACCTAGAGGCCTGGTCTTAAAAAGATCTTTCTTGGTTTGGTTGAATAAATATGCTGAAAATGTCTGTGCTCCCGAAATTTCTGTATTTATTTCAAACGATTCCTATCAACCTCCCGGCCTCATTTTGGAAGAGTCTTAGGCGATGCTTCTCGGCGTTTGTTTGGGCGGCCCGTAAGCCTAGAATTGCATATGATGTGCTGATTAGGCCGTAGGTCTCCCAGATTGCAGACTATATCATTTAGCGGCGGCATATGCGCGATTTCTGGCTTTGGCCCTGGATCAAAATAGGAGGCTATGGGTGCGATTGGCGGCGGATTTATGTCCTATGTCGGTAGCGGTGCTCCCCTGGGTCTGGACTCCATCGATCCATAATCATCTCGTGTCCTCCTTTAGTAAGAGACACACTCAGACACGCTCTATGTTCAGAGAAACTCCTTCAATTTAATTGATCGTGATGGTCCCTGTGTACCAGTCACTGACCATCCGGAATTCCCTCCTGGAGCATCAGCAGCGGTCCTCCTCGGGGGCACAAAATTAACTCCCTTGCGCTTTATGCATGTTTCTACAGCGGGACGGCTGAAACCTTGCCGTGACATCTGTGCTGAGGGTGATCTCCCTGCAGGAGCCTTTTATCAATATATCCAGCTGTCCCACTTCTTTGACAAGATGAAATCTAAATTGGACTTGCATAGGCCACCCACTGACTTTGAGAGGCTTATCTTAGCCACATCCAGTCCAGGCCATGCCCTCTCCATCATGTATAAAATGTTACTCTCCGCTCCCTCCGCCCAGCTGCCTACCTTTTGCCGTCAATGGGAGAATGAGTTGGGTCTCTCCTTTTCTTATTTGCAATGGCATAGATGTTTTCAATTGACCCATAAAGCTTTGATAGCCTCTAAATATCAGGAAACGTGTTATAAATTGCTTTCCAGATGGTACAGGGTGCCTACTGTTTTACATAAGTGGTACCCGACGGTATCAGATCAATGTTGGAGGTGTGGGAGCGGAGAGGGCACCATGACGCACATTTGGTGGGGCTGTCCCCAGCTTAGGGGGTTCTGGTCTGCAGTTATATCAGTAATCAAGGAAGTGACGGGGGTAATGGTTCCTGATTCACCGGAGGCCCTGCTGCTTTACATGTTTGATTTGCCCATAAATAGGATTAAGAAATCCCTCCTCCGTTACCTGTTGCAGGCAGCTAAATCCATTATTCCGCGAAAGTGGAAATCTTCCGCATCTCCCTCACTGGAAGAATGGTACGCTGAAATTGATTCTATGCAGAGAATGGAGGAGCTGATTTCTCATAGCCCTGACCAACTGCTTGCGTTGTGAAAAATAATTGTGAAAACATTACACACACAAAAAAACCTACACATATTAGGCATCCACACGACCGTAATAATCTGTAGAATTAATCTAACAAGTTAAGTGTGAAATATGAATGGTGTAAAAAAAAAATTAAAGAAAAGAAATTTGAAAAATTGTGCAATAATTTATAAGTAAACTTAAACCATTTCGCCAAAAAGTATAATTTGTCCCGAATAAAATGAGGACTCATACAACTGCATTATTGAAAAAATAAAAAAGGTTACAACTGTTGAAACGCAAGGAGGCAAAAACAAAAAAAATGTGTTGGTCATAAAAGGGGTTTTGCCAAAAAGTGAGTTCCTTACCTCTTATCTGCTCAGGAGAGAAGATAAACTCAGCATGCAGCGTCATGCAGGGGTGAGAGGGAGGGGGCTAAGCAGGGAGCGTCTGCAATGTTTACTCAAATAATTACATTACAACCAGTGGATTCTCTACACTGCACTTTTCTCCCCAGTCCCTTGCAAGCTGGTTCATGCTCCCTGTCATCAGATAAGAAGTGCAAACACGCAAGCGTGGCCAGATCAGCTCCTGTCAGTGTCCTGGTCTTGTCTAATGTAAACTGTCAGGAAACTAAGGGCATGTTAAGAAAGCTTTAGCTCTCAGAGGCTTCACTTTTTGTAATCACATATATTTAGAAAAGTGATTAAATACCCATTTTGGAGGATCACACGTCAACATTACATCGTGGCAAAACCCCTTTAAGTACTTGTCAGGCATTCGTCTTAAGGGGTTAACTACAAAAAGTTATAATTTGCATGTACGTATGAAGCATTAGCTGATACGACACATTCCCAAACTCTCCTCTGTATCATCTGGGGGGAGGAGGAAGGCCTTGAATCTCTGGCTTCTAGCAGACACTGCATCTGTCTCGAGAAAAGCTGTGTGAGAGATATCGGATACTTCGATAAGGATGTATAGCAGTAAAAGCAGTTTAACAAACTATCTGATGAGCTTAATAAGAATGTAATGATGAAACAGACTTTTGATGTTTTTTCCTTAAAGTACCAACTTGACAGTCCCCCCTAAAAACATCAAAATCTGTTCTAACGCTCCCCCCTAGAGCGTGAATGATGATTGATGCTCTTTCCTAAACTGAACAAGAATGGGTAAAGGTCACTCTCCTTAGACAGCAGGGTGAACAGGTGGAGAGGGTGTTGAACCCACTGAACCACTGCAAGCTTGCTCCAAGGGACGTACCAACTTGACAGAAGTTCTAGGAACTCTCAGAAACTGCTAAACCCTGAGTTTGGCAGTCGTGTTGCATGATTCTTCCCCCGCCAAATTCCATTCACGCAACCACACCGTCCCCTTTGCCCTGGTAGGAGATGAGGCTTTCCTGCTAATGACCAACCTGCTGTGCCCATCCCCACAAAGGGGACTGGATGCTCGGACAAGATTTTCAATTAGAGGCTCAGCCGGGCACGACACTTCGTGGAGTGTAATTTCGGGATCCTGAGTAGCAAATGGAGGGTCTTCACCACTGCACGGAAGTTGGATGGAACCTCGGTGGATGGAGTTAGCAAAGCTGCCTGTGTTCTCCACAACTGTGTTCAAGATAACGATAGTCCCGACCTGGAAGTAGCGACACAGGCAGGTTTTGGTAACCAACAGAGCTGCAGGGGTGTAAGGAACCTCCGCAAGCCATTTCTTGTCCCCAGAAGGTGCCATGCCTTGGTAATTTGATAGCCTTGGCGATTAGCACTCATTCCAGGAGTGATGGATCTTCTCATGTCTGGTGGTCGGTACGGAATGAGCTGGTTGTTGGTGGTCTTCAATGTGTGAAAGGAGGAGGGTCCTCCTTCAGCCCACAGTACTACTGCAGACAGGAGATCAGGTACCCGATCTCAGGCAGTTGACAACCGGTACAATAGACTGCCGCCATGGCACTCAACATTGACATAAAATTTAGTTGGGACTCACCCTCTTGAAGATAGTGGAGGCAATCAGCAAGACCAGCCCCAAATATGTTAAATCTGTCTTCGTCACTGACCCTCTGTATAAGGGACATCAGCTAGCTCTCTAAGTCTGGCTGCTCTTCCCTTATACAGAAGGTTCTATTATAACAGCTACTGCAGCTATTACACAAACCTTTGCACTTTTTCACCAGAAAAGGGGACAGTGGGAGAAGTACAAAAACTATTGCATCAACCAAGTGCAATGAGGCACCTGTTAGGAAAAAAAAACAAAAAAACACTACATTGTTGCCCTTAGCAACCGTTATGGTACAGGCAACTAATGCAAAAGCTTTTGAAGTTTTTCCACCAGAAATGGCATTCGTACAGTGGGGGAAGAAGTACAAAAACTATTGCATTTACTCAACATGGTACATGAGCCGCAATGCAATCATGCAAGACAAAAAGAAGAAAAGGCAAATTAACCCTTTTCAAACTTTCACCCCTTAGCGCTGCAGCCAGTTTTGTCTTCCTGACAGAGCCCCATTTTTTTAAATCTGAACTATGTCACTTTATGTGGGAATAACTTTTTGACAGTTTTACCTATCCATGTGATTCAGAGAATGTTTTCTCGTGACATATTGTGCTTTAAGTTAGTAATAAATTTTGGTCCATACAATCCTTGTTTATTTGTGAAAAATATCATAGAAAGTTAGAAAAATTGTCCATTTCCAAAAATTTCTGCGTGTAAGACAGATAACTATACCACATAAAAATAGTTTATAAGTAGCATATACCATATGTCTACTTTATCTTGGCATAATTTTTTAAATGTCTTTTTATTTATTTATTTATTTTTACGACAGTAGCGGGCTCAAATTTAGTAGTAATTTTTCACATTTTCAAGAAAATTTGAAACAGATTTTTTAAAAGTTTTTTTGAAAGTTCTGTCATGACTTTGAGGGGCGCTATATATTAGATACCCCCATAAATGACTCCATCTATGAAACTACACCCCTTAAAGTATTCTAAACCACATTTAGGAAGTTTATTAATCCTTTAGGTGTTTTGCAGAAATGAAAACAAATACGTTCAATTTGTATCCATTATTCACTATAGACGTTACCAGGGAAATTCAACTCAATATTGAGTCCCCTGATTCTGTCGTTTCTAGAGATATCCCACATATGGCTATAGTGCGCTATTTGGTTCAACCACAAGCCTCAGAATAGGAGCACCTACTGGATTTTGGGGTCTTTTTCCATTTTAGGTTTGTGGGCACCCTAATAAACTCCTCTAAAAAGACCTAATTTTGTGAACTGCATTTCTTAACCCCTTCCCGACATGGGACATATCGGTACATCCTAGCAGGAAGTGACTTTCTGCAAATGGACGTAACGGTACGTCCTGCACTGTAAAAATCTGTGATACAAGGGAAATTGCTACTGTCCCTGACAGCAGAGCATCTCCCCTCGATATCCACCTCCACATCAGCAATCGCTGCGATTGGCTGTTCATATCTGAACAGCCAATTGAAGACATTTACAGTGGCTGCGCCTGCAGAGGCAGTGATCGCTGATGATTGGTGCTATATAGCACAGCACCAATCATCACTGACTAGTATGGGGGACGTTGGTGATGATATCACCACTCTCAGCGCTGTGATTGGTCGGTCGGTACCCCTAGAATGCCCCCCTACCCTAAAAATAAGTAGAAAGATAGTGTGGGATTTGGTGCACCCACTGCTGGATAAAGGTTACCACCTGTCTGTGGATAACTTTTATACTAGCATTCCACTTTTTAAGTGCCTCAGCTGTAGACCTGCTGCTGGTCAAATATATATATGAGGGACGTCCTTGAATTGACGGCCCCAGCACTACCCCTGGCCCTGTATGAGGTACCAGTACAGGCGCCCAACAACCCAACTGTATTATGGATTACAATAGGTACATGGGAGGGGCAGACCTGTCACACCAGGTGCTGAAGCCGTATAATGCCACACGGAAGACCAAAGTGTAGTACAAAAAGCTCGCCGTGCAGATGGCGATGTACAACGCTTTTAATCTTTTCGATTGTACAGTCCGGAGGGGGACGTTTATTACCTTTGAAAAGAAGGGAAGATCTCTCCTTAAGGAGAGCACCGAACAAACGGCTTGTAGAGTTTTTGTTTTGCCTTTTCGCCCTCTACTTAGCATCTGCATATCACAAGGCATTATGGGAAAGGGGCTGAGAAGCCCACAGCGCCCTCTGTTGGTTGTAACAAATCCTCAATTTGCTTTTGACCCACCGAGTCTTGAGAAAGCAAAAAGGATTTTTTAGCCAAGCCAGTATACTTTGAAAAGAAGGTAATAAAGGCACTTGTCTTTTTTTTTTTTACCAGGGATAGGGCCCCAGCACTTCTGGTTCAGACGTCCCCCCCATATCGTACTCAGGCAGCATTTCCGTAATGAAATCTCCTCCAGTGGTAAAAAGGGTAGGAAACAAAAAAGTGCAGAATATGCTACAAAAGGGGAATTAGAAAAGACAACTTACCAGTGTGAAACCTGCCCTGATAAACCTGGTCTGTGCATAAAAGATTGATTCAAACCACTCATCTATGGATTACTAGATGTAACATTCTTTTATACTTTTTTATTCGCAATGTTACCTGAAGCATCAAACCTTTCATAGATTTTATTGTGCAGTAACATGGGGTGTCCGGAAAAATGTCAGTTCGTATTTTTTGCCTTTATAATGCACAATAATGACTGGGAATTCAATTTATGAAACATCTGTCAGGTCAAAATTTTAATTACACCCCTTAAAATGTTCCATGAGAGGTGTACTTTATAAAATGGGGTCACTTTTGGGTGTTTCATAATTTTAGTTCAAATCACAGCACGTGCAATTGCACAGTACTTGCTTTATAATTCAGCTAAATAGGTGTGCCACGCACATTATTGCTATGTCTCCTCTATGGCGTGTAGCAGGGGCCAGCCAAATTCTACGGGGACATGTGGGGTGTCCCTACAATGGGGAGACATGGCAGAAAAATTATAAATCTAATTTTTCACTTTTACGCAAGGCATGCTGCTGCTATTGTGCAGTTAGGTGGTGAAAATATGCAAAAATGTCATTTTGTAATGTTTGCCTTTTTAATGCATAATATTATCTGGGAATTAATTTTATGAAACATCTGTCATGTCAAAATTTTAATTACACCCCTAAAATTTCC
>JAODAL010072209.1:0-15209 GCA_025379985.1 Phyllomedusa bahiana
CCAGGACCCGTATAGTCCCAAAGTCCAATTTTAACAAAAAAAGGGTGGGTTTTAAAGACCCTTTTTCCCGGAACTTTTTAAAATTTGGAAAGGGCAAACAGGTTTTAAAGGGGCAAACTGCGGTCCAGGACAGGGAAAAGGGAAAAGTCCAGTTTTAACTAAAAATTTGGGGTTTGAAAAAAACTTTCCCTTTTTTCCCGGGACTTTTTTTAAACTGGGGTATGCAGGTTTGGGGGTCAAAGCTGTGGGGCCCCGGGCAGGTTTTAAAAACAAAAACCAGTTTAAAAATAAAATGGTGGTTTAAAAACTCCTTTTTTCCCCGGGAACTTTTTTAAACTGGGGGCATGCAGGTTTGGGGGTTTTTTTTTTTTGGCCCAGGACCAAGGGAAATTTAATGTTCCCCGTTTAAATAAAATGGTGGGTTTTAAAAATCCCCCTTTTCCCCCACCCTTTTTAATCTGGGTTTTGCAGGTTTGGGGCCTCATGCTGTTTGGGCCCCGGACAGGTATAGTCAATGTCCAGTGAAACAAAAAGGTGGGTTTAAAAAACTTTCCTTTTTCCCGGGACCCTTTTTTAATCCCGGGGAAAGCAGGTTTTTGGGGCCCATTCTGGGGCCCCCGGACATTAATATTCCCAAAGTCCCTTTTAACTAAAAAGGTTGTTCAAAGACTCCTTTTTCCGGCACTTTTTAAATCTGGGGGGCTGCAGGTTTTGGGGGTTTAAGCGCGTTCCGGACAGGGAAAATTCCCAAGTCCCGTTCAAGTAAAATGATGGGTTCAAATCAACTTTCCCCGGGACTTTTTTAATTTTTTGGGTGAAGCAGTTTTTTAAAGGGGCTGGGTGTGGTGCAAAACATGGATAGGGAAAGGTCTTGATTTTTTTTTTGTGGCTTTTATAAACCCAAATGGTTGCCTAAGAAGACCCCCGTATCCCAAATTTAAATGGTTTTTGGGTGTTTTAAATTTTCCCGCCTTACCCAGCCCGTTTTTGGGGTAAGAAAGAAGGTGTTGTTGCCCCCCCATAGACTTTAAAGGGTCATCGATCCCTAATCTAAAACCCTCGACCATCCGAATATTTGTTGATGATGGGGGGAGGGGGGGGGGGGGGGGGGGGGGGGGGGGGGGGGGGGGGGGTGGGGGGGGGGGGGGGGGGGGGGGGGGGGGGATCGACCAACGATCGATGCGAGGGCCAACGTAATCGCTCAACACTAGCTGAAAAAACATAAATATAATTTTTGGGTCATGTTGCTGTGAGATACAGCAGATAAATCATGGTCCTTTGGAACAAAATGTGCCTTCTAAGTGGCATTTTTCCATCACAATTTCTAACAGTGGCTGAGAAGTCATTTTTATCATTTTGGGGTCATGCTGCTTTGAAATCAGCAACACTACGGTCCTATTCTAAAAAATGTGTTTCTAACAGACATTTGTTCTTCACAATTGTCAAGAGAGCTCAAGAGTGTCATGTTTTGAGAATTTTTGGGGGCCCATTTTGCTGTGACATGCAGCTATAACTACTGTCCTATTAATAAAAAAATGTTGTTTCTAACAGACATTTGTTTCTTCACAATTGTCCAAACGGTGGCTCAAGGGTCATGTTTTGAATTTTTGGGGGCATTTTTGCTGTGACACTGCAGCTATACTACCAGGTCCTATTATAAAAAAAAATGTTAGTTTCTACAGACTTTTGTTCTTTCACAACTGAGTCCAAGAGTGCTCTCATGCTTCTCGAATTTTTGGGGGCATTTTGCTGTGACATAGCAGCCTTTACTACAGAACCCTATGATAAAAAAAAATTTGTTTCATAACAGACATTTTGTTCATCATAATTGGACCAAAAGTGGCTCAAGGGTCATGCTTTGAATTTTTTTTGGGGCATTTGCTGTGACATGCAGCATATACTACAGTCCTATTAATTAAAAAAATGTTGTTTCTAAAGCAGACATTTGTGTTCTTCCAATTGTCAAAAGTGGCCTCATGGTTCATGTTTTGAATTTTTTGGGGCATTTGTTGTGAAAGTGCCGCTAAACTACAGTATCCTATATGTAAAAATGTGATTCTAACAGACAATGTTCTTCACAATTGTCCAAGATGGCTCAAGCGGATGATATGTGCTGTCAGAAACAGAATAGTTAGGAACACTGTTAATGGACACATATTGCAAAATGACTTGTTTTTTCAAAGGTCTTTAACATAGCTTACAATCCCTGTATGAGTACAACCCATTAATACAGTAAAAAAGAGGAAACAAAGACATGGTGGGAATCCATCGCTATTTTAAAACTATTTGTTTTCTAGAATTAAAACACTAAAAACTTGGCATGACAAAATAAGCTGGTAAAAAAATTCCTCTGATTTGTACATAGGTAGTGTACAGGAATACTTGCACCAGATATAGGTTTATTCAGTAGGACCATGGAAGTATGGAGCACGAGGACAGAGAAACAAAGCGAACATAGACAATTTCCTCCAGCAACGTTGAGGTAAAAATGAGAAAAAGAATGCCAAGAAAAAAGAGAGAAACTGGTGTGTGAACATGAGAGCGGTAACCACCAGTATTTCAGAGTGAAGCTCAATTGGTCCGCACTCATACGGAGGGTGCAAGCGCTACCCAGGTCCTTTGACTGTGTACTCTGTAGTGAATGCTTGGAGGACTACTCACACTTCCGTACTCTGCTTCAGCACGAGCTGTTTTATGTCGTTGGGTGTGGCATTTTTACCATGTAAATAGATGACAAGGTAAGACCAGCCAGTCCGGGCTCTCACCACACCCACTGTAACTCCAGCTCTGGCAGCGAACCTGCTGTGTTAATAGATTGACAGACAGCTAGCCTGGGCTCCATTCCACCGCACCCACTGTAAAGATCAGGCCCTGGGCAGCTGGACCTCGTGAAAATAGATGACAAGACGCTAATCCTGGGCACGTCACCGCACCCACTTGTAAGACCTGCCCTGGCAGCTGAGCCGTCCGTGTTACCAGATGGCTGACGGCAGCAACTGGCTCCTTTACCCACCAAAAGGGGCGATCAGGAGAAGCTTCAAATTTCCTCAAAAAAATCAGATTTTGAAAAAGGTGGATTTCTGTGAGGTTAAGTAGTGTCCAAAAATGGACCCCATGGCTTGACACAAATTGCACAATTTGTATGCTTAAAAGTTTTCTGGGGCTTGAGTCACTATGTGTGGACTGCATACATTGTGTCACCATTGGAGTCAGTCCCTGAATCACTGAATAAGGATTGATGAGGAAAAATGAAACCATTGAATTGATTGGCTGAATCACTCTCAGAAGCCAGGAGGGCAAATGTCTTGCTCAAAAAAGAAGTGTTTTTGAGAGGAAGATTAGGACGATTTTTATTACTTATGCGGGTGGCTGACGAATAACCGATACTAGCACTGTGGTAAAAAATACCTAAAAAACCTGCAGGGAGGGGTGTATGTTGTATGTTATCACACATGTGAAAAAATAGCCAAATGTATAATAAAGTAAAACTATAAAATATAACTTCCCTAAATAATTCTGTAAACAAATTCAGTTACCAAAAATATACTAAATGACAGTACCACCTGTACAAAAATAACATAGTGCCACTTTGTGATCTGTGGGTCCAAACAGGTTTAGGGGCCATGCTGTGGTACAGGACAGGTATAGTTCAATGTCCCTGAAACAAAATTTTTGTGATGTAGAAAGACTCCTTTTTCCAGCACTTTTCTTATTCTGTTGTCATGCAGGTTTAGTGGGCTCAGTGCTGTTGCTCAGGACAGGGATAATTCATGCCAAGTGAAACTAAAATGGTGGTTCAAGACTCCTTTTACCTCGGCACTTTTTATAATCTATCTGTGGGACTGACATGTTTGATGATCATACAGTGTGTCCAGAACGAGGTATAGTCAATTTCCAGTGAAACTAAAAGTGTAGTTGAAAGACTCCTATTTCCGGCACTTTTTTAATCTGAGTGTCATATAGGTTTTATTGTCAACTCAAAGACGATGACTCGAGATGCGAGACCACCCTCCCCTGTGCGCGCTCGCACACCCACTCAGCGATCCACACACACCAACTACAACTATGACCTACACACACAAACACTGCGCCCAAACTAAAAATACAGACATCCACTCGCGCCCAACTAACAATATGCTTGGTTCAAGACTCCGTTTGAGAGTATCGTGAGTTCCTGTGGAGGTGTGTGGTGTATCATATCGCTATATCAGGTGGAAAAAAAAATAGTAATCAGGGGGCGCCGGAGGGGGACAGGTAGTGAGACTGAATCCCATATCCCTTTCAACTAAAATGGTATTTTAAAGACTCTTTTTACGCGGCACTTTTAATCGGTGGGTCAACAGGTTTAATGGTCATACTGTGGTACAGAACAGGTATAGTCATTGTCCAGTTCAACAAAAAAAAAAATAAAATGGTGGTTGAAAGAACTCCTTTTCCCGAGCACTTTTTAATCTGTGGGTCAGACAGGTTTAATGGTTCATTACACATGCGGTACAGGACAGATATAGGTTTAATGTCCAGTTCAACTAAAATGGAGGTTCAAAGACTCCTTTTCCCTGGCACTTTTTAAACTGGGGGACAGACAGGTTTAATGGTCATAGCTACAGCGTTCCAGGACAGGTATAGTACAATGTCCAGTTTCAACATAAAATTGAGGTTGAAAGACTCCTTTTCCCAGCACTTTTAAATCTGTGGGTGCAGAACAGGTTTAATTGGTCATACTGTGGACAGGAAGAGTGTAATAGTCCAATGTCCAGTTCAACTAAAATGGTGGTTAAAAGACTCCTGATTCCGCAGCACTAACATTTGAATCTGTGGACATACAGGCTTAATGGTCATATCTGCGTACAGGACAGAAATATTAATGTCCTGTTTCAAACAAAAATGGTGGTTGAAAGATCCTTTTTCCGGGAATTTTTTAATCAGGGGTCATAGCAGGTTTGGGGCTCATGCGCGGTTCCAGGAACAGGGATAGTCAATGTCCAGTTCAAGTAAAATGGATGGTTCAAATCATACTGCCTTCTGCGACTATTTTTATTTGTATGTGATGCAGGTTTAATGGCCATGCTGTAGTGCAAGAAAGGGATAGTGAATGGTCTGTGAGTTTTTTCTATGGCTTTTATAACCTAAGTGGGTTTTGCAAGATGAGCACGTATCCAATTGACTGTTGTGGATGTTAATTCCAGCTTCTCCATCCCGTTTGGGTGTAGAATGAAGTGTTTGTTCCTCTCCGCACAGACTTTAATGGTCATCGGCCCGATAATCTATAATCCGACTATCGGATATCATATTGTATAAATTGCCGATAAATGTTTTTCGACTATAGAACCCGATGACGATAGTCAACGTAATCGCTCATCACTACTTAAAGGCTGTTGTTTTCAAAACGGGATAATTTTTTAGGGGTTTGCACTGGACTGGTTCCATTAGGGGTTTCACAAGGACAACATGGCACCTAAAAGCATTTCAGTAAAATCCATGTACCAAGAGTAAAATAACACACCCAAATGGCACCTTATGACCATATGTTAGGTATGGCTGAACTCAGGAGAAGTTACAGAATATATTTAGGTTTTTTTTCTCCTATTAGCTCATTTTCAAAACTATTTTACATAAAACTACATATTACTGGAAAAAGTTCATTTTCATTTTCACAACCTAGTTCTAATACATTCTGTGAAAACTTTGTAGGGTTGAAATACTTATTACATATCTAGATATATCCCTTAAAGGGGTATTCCTATCACATCAAGTGCTCCTGGAAGGGCCAAATACTATAAAGCAAGCAATTTTCAAAATGCAAGCTATTAAAAAAATATGTGTGCTGTACCTAATACAGGCCTTTTTTGCACCTTCAACTTTCTCTCTTGTCTCCTTGGTAACCAACCACCACTGTATTACTGCTGCATTACTGTGATGTTGTCTGTGGCTGGGATAGCAGGGGTAAACTTAAACAGGTAACTGAGTTCTAGGCAGGAATCAGACTGGTATAAGCAGGTATCAGATTGGCATGATGGCAGGTAACAGCATAAATGTAGGGAACCGGAACAGCAGTAAACTGCAGCGAGAGGTTAGAAGCTCAGATAGACATTAACGAACTGACCGTTTAGCAAAGGCAGGAAGTTCCTTAAATCACAGGTGGTCAGTAATCATTATCCAGATAATTAAGGCACTGTCTCTTTAAACCCAGACAAGCAGGCACACGCGGCTGCAGAGAGGAATGCAGACCTGAGCAGGAGCAAGGATAAGTGAGTACAAAGCAACAAGGGACACAGCATGGACAGGAACAGAACCAGGCACACTTGCATGTCTGTGGTCCGCAGCATGGACCGTGCCATGAACAGAGACAGGACCACAGCAGGGACATGGCCATGTTTGTGATCCGCACACACATAGGGTGATATGTATGAAACATGACGCTGACAGGCCAGTTCTAAATCGCTTTAAGGCTGTGTAGAATGTGCCAGAATGTATAAACCTGTTCTTCTACAGGTCATAAATACAGGTGCAGTCTAGAGCCAATACAACAAGTCTTGCTCAGGCACCACCTTTAACTTGGTCTGGCTGTTCTAACTGTTCTGCGCCTAGATTTGACGTAAAAGATTCATAAATGTGTCTAATTCTATGAATGTGATCCAACAACTCCAGAACGCCCCAAATCTTTGGTGCACTAAATAGTGTCTTTTGTGCATAACAAAGGGACTTATTGCACTAAAGTTTGGAGTACACCTGTTTATACATTCATTGTGGCTCAAAATACAACAGAAAACTGGCACAGTCTCATTCATACATGACACCCATAGGGTATTAACTGCATTCAGGAGAAATATGTTAAAATTGTGGGTGGTTTTTAATTTCCTAACCCTTGTAAACATGAAAAAATCTGAGGTAAAACTATGTAGGATTGGAAAGGTCATTGTAGTTCTACAGTCAACTTATAAAAAGTCTGTAAAAACATCTGTGAAGTAAAAATATTCACTACACATCTTAAAACATTTCTTTAGGAGTGTAATTTTCAAAATGTGTTACTCATATTTTAACACTTTGGTCCTCTGCATACTTGGGTAACATGGGATATTTTTTACAACAGAGAACCAGAATAATAATGATTGAGTTGTGGTTCTCTTTTAACGCCAATTGTGCGCCAAAAATACTGAAATTGAATATCTGCAAAAAAAGAAATAGATTTCACATTTGCTTCAATTCCTGTAAAATACCATAAGGCTAAACAAAGTTACACAAAATACTGTTTTGGCTATTTTAAGCTATGGAGTTTTTAGAATGTGGTGATTTATAGGTGAGGGTAGGAGGTTGTAATAAATGGACCCCACAATACCCCTTCAGAACTGAAGTGGTCCATAAAAAAATGTTTGTGGAAAGGTTAAATTTTAATCATTTAAATAATTCCTGCTAAATTTATATGCCTTTAATTGGCTTAAAAAAAAAGGATGTTTAAGACATAATACAACATACAGAAGACATGTTTAACATCAGTTATTAACAATATTGTTAATTATCGACTATATTGTTATTTATGACCAATGTTGAGTTTCAGATTTGGGTTGGGATGATTCAACCTGACCTGAATTTTGGGCAACCAGTTAGCAGTCTACAAGAAAATTGGGAAACCAATGGTAAGCCTAGCAGTCAGACCGAATTTTTTAACAAAATTCATATTTTTCTATTAATGTGTGCATAAATCTTGGTGTTATTCACAAATAAACTTCAAACTTTACCACTAATATAAGGCGATGTAACAAAAAACTGTTTTAGAATCACTTGGGTGTTATACTTCGGCGCTTGCAGATCATAAGGAAACACTAATTTAAAGTGGGACTGGGGAACTGAGGAAAGACTATAGGAATTTGACAGTACGTGCAATGCAAATAAAGTAGTGGGTGTCAGATGATGCTAATAACACATTTGGGTTACAAAGAGCACATTATAGTTTTCACAATAGTGCCAAGTAACCACCACCTCTATGGGCAGTATTAATTACCAGCATATATTCATTTACCGGAACAATCTGAATAATTCCTGACATCAATAAGCTGAGAATACTGTTTGCATTAATTATCCTACTAAGCTATTTGTGATTACAGCTAAATAGATTATTATAATAAATTAGGTCATTTACTAAGAATATTTGCCTGACAGCATCATGTTTATTTCATCTTGCTAGTTTTAATATAATTTCTATTGTGACAGTTTTGCTGGTTTATTTATATATTGCCAAAGTAGTTTTTCCACTGTGTTAATCAGTGTTTGTCTGAGTTTTGTTTTTTAATATATGTGGAAGTATGCAATTAGATACGGTATGTTTTTTCTATTAAATTATTAACGTTACACAGACATAAAGCACTGAATCTACATAATGGTGTAAGACTTTAGTATGCAAACTGACTGCGTGAAACAGAAACTCATTACTTTCATATTATTTGTGAAAAAGAAGCATGCTTCCTCACAGCAGCTTTAAAGGGATTCTTTATGACAAAAGCTTGCTAGAAAGCTTATATATCTTCTACAGCATACCCGTCAGGTTGAAAATGTAGTCCAATTTACATGTTGCATGATACATATACATATGTATGTATCACGCATGTGTGTCCCATGAAAATATATAATACAATATTTATAAAAATGTGAGGGGCAGGCTCAGACTATCCCACTGGCGAATCAGTGAAACCCCCGGTGTCCCTGGAAATAACGCCGCCACATAGTGGCTGCTTCAGAATGCCATAGCCTGTGTCCTGAGCATTCAGAGGCAGGGCTTTGGGGTGCAAGGGCTAATGTCCTTGATCCCTGGGACTACGTAGTCCACTGCCGCTATCTAGCCTAGTAGGCCTAAGGCCTTATGCCTTCCAGGCGTTGGCCTCTACTACTAGTGTAGGCAGCGCAATGACGTCACATCATCGCACTGCCTACGCCAAGCTTCATTTGAAGCTGGCCTGCCACTCGTCGTGTTGAGGGAACGGGAGTGAGGTGAAAGCTTTTTTTCTATTATTTGAGTAACGGGCCCTACCTATCTACACCCTACCTAAGTGGGGCTCACCACCTACCTAAAGCCTACATAACTGGAGTCCACCACCTACCTATAGTCTTCATAACTGTGGTCCACCCCCTACCTACAGCCTACCTAACTGAGGCCTACCACCTATCTACAGCCTACCTAATTTCAGCCCACCATCTACCTACATGGGGCCCATCTACCTACAGCCTTCCTAACTGGGGTTCACCCCCTATTTACAGCCTACCTTACTGGGGCCCACCACCTACCTACGGCTTACTAACTGGAGCCCACCATCTACCTACATGGGGCACACCACCTACCTACAGCCTATGTAACTGGGGCCCACCATCAAATACAGCCTACCTAACTGTGGCCCACCATCTACCTACATGGGGCCAACCTATCTACAGCCAACCTAACTTGGGCCCACCCCCTACCTACAGCTTATCTAACTGGGGACAACCACCTACCTACAGCTTACCTACCTACATGGGACCCACCATCACCTACCTACAACCTACCTAACTGGGACCAAGCAACCTAACTAGCGCCTATCTACCTACCTAACTGGGGCCTACGAATCCACCTGGAGGCTTTGTACTTGAGGCCTTACAGCCTACCTAACTCTGGCCCACCCCCTACCTACAGTCTACCTAACTGGGGCCCACCACCTACCTACAGCTTAGTAACTGGGGCCTACCCACCAATGTGCCTGGAACTGGCCTACCTGCCTAGGACATTTACTTACCTACTGATTGGGGGCATTGCCTACCTACCTGCTAATATGATCTGTACCTGTATCCACATCTGTGGTGGTCGGGAGAAGCTGTTATGGTGATCTGGACTGGATGGAGAAGGAAAGGAAAAAATAGCGACTCATGTGAGAAGAGAATGGCTCATCAGATAAGATGTCACCTGTGAGTCTCTGGATGTCCGGGATTATTTTGCTTCTACATTGGATCAGTGCTGTATTCACTGTCAGGTGGTGTGACCTGAGCTGTCTGACCATTATGTGTTCTCTATATGGCGGTGTTGTAGGTTATACCTGAGCTGGTGTCTGACCACAATGTGGTCTCTATAGGGTGGCATTGTAGGTTACATCAGCGCTTATATAGTGTCAGAGTACACTTGTCCCTGATTGTAAAAGTGAGCGCACACCTGTCTCTGACCCTGTGATTAGGATTTTTCACTTTTACTTTCTTCTTGCTTGTGTTTGTTCATTTTAGAAAGTAATGAGGTGCATGACCAACGGAAAATTTGGATATTGTATTGGGGTTGGTGGGGGGAGGCAGATATTGTATGTGGGCTGGTGAAAGGTGGAGGAGGATATGGATGGAGCTAGTTAGCCATGTGTTTATCTATGATATGTTAGACTGTGACATGTGTTGCAGACAGACATATATCTTACTTATTTGGTATTACATAGTGCACAATACAGTTTTGTTTTCACACTGTATTATGTGGTAAAATGCACGCATTTATGTCCGAGAGGTCTAAATGTTAACAGGTAATATTTTCATATACAGCAGCTGTAGTAGGAGCCCCAGCCCCCCCCCCCCCTCCCAGTCCGACACTGGTGAGGGGTTTTACTCACATACAGTACCTCACAAAAGTGAGTACACCCCTTACATTATTGTACGTATTGCATTGTATCTTTTCATGGGACAACACTGAAGATATGACACTTTGATACAATGTAAACTAGTCAGTGTACAGCCTGTATAAAAGTGTAAAATTGGTGTGCCCTCAAAATAACCCAACACACAGTCATCAATGTCTAAACTGTTGGCAGCAAACAAGAGTACACCCCTAAGTAAGAATGGACAAATTGTGCCCAATTTGGCATTTTTTCTTTACCTCCACAGTGTTATGTAACTTGTTAGTGTTAGAAGGTCTCAGGTGTGAATGAGGAGCAGGTGTGTTAAATTTGGTGTTATTATTCTTATACTCTCTCATATTGGTCACTGGAAGTTCAACATGGCACCTCATGGCACAGAACTGTCTGATGATCTAAAAAAAAGAATTGTTGTTCTACATAAAGATGGCCTAGGCTATAAGAAGATTGCCAACACCCTGAAACTGAGCTGCGGTACAGTGGCCAAGACCTATAGCAGTTTAACAAGAGAGGATCCACTCAGAATAGGCCTCACCATGGTCAACTAAAGACATTGAGTGCACATGCTCAGCGTCATAAATAGAGATTATCTTTTCAAAATAGATATATGAGTGCTGTCAGCATTACTGTAGAGATTAAAAGGGTGGGGGTCAGTCTGTCAGTGCTAAGACCATATTCCACATACTGCATCAAATTGGTCTACATGTCTGTCGTCCTAGAAGGAAGCCTCTCCTAAAGTTGATGCACAAGGAAGCCCGCAAACAGTTTCCTTAAGGCAAGCAGACTAAGGAATTGGATTACTGGAACCATGTCCTATGTCTGATGAGACCAAGATAAACTTATTTAGTTCAGATGGCTTCAAGCATGAATTTCTGCCACTTTTAGGACACATGAAAAATTAAGGCTCTTATACACATTTTAGATCAAAACTGTGATGGCCCATCTACCATGACAAAGTGACCTCAGTTCAGGTAGGTACGTACACTATAGCATTCTCACCTCTCTCGGTGCCCTCTCAGGCCTCCATAATTTCAGGGAATGAAGGTCCAAGCTACATTCTGCTCTCACTAAAAGCAGTCTGTGTGGATGGGTGGCGTGCACCACAAAAATGTCCCACCCCCATGCAAATGTATCCATCAAATGTATCCATCAACTGAAGTTCGATAGGGAAAAGAACAGTACAAAGTAAAACCGGGTTAGGGCTTACTAGTGAACTGTAACAAAGGAACTCAAATTGGACTAGAGCGCTTAATGTAAATTAAGCACAAGTGGGCTTACATAGATAGGATTATTTATTTATACATAAAGAGCATATAATGCGTTTCGTGGGTATCAAGCCCACTTCCTCAGATATGCTAAGATGGATACAATGTTGCAGCCATTTATATCGGTGACATCAAAACGAGGCTGTGTAGTAAAACACATAGTCCGTTCATAAAAAAGGGGGTAGAACATTATATGTTTCACAAACGTATGTCAAATATTAAGCGTTATAGTTGAATAGTAAAAATACTTAAAAATACATAAAAAATAATACATAAAAATACATTTTAATGATATATTCAAAAATATAAAAATATGTAAATGAAGAAATAAAAAAAAAAAAAAAAATAATAATAAATAATATATCTACTTGAAGAAAACACGATATTTATAAAAAATACAAAGGTATAAAAAATATATACAATTACAATAGGAAATAATCCACGCATATTTACAATTAAAAAAACATATGATAAAAACCGATCTCATGTTTCAAAAAAGGACTCACTATTTCAGAATGCCTAATTTATAGTTTAAAAGATGGCATCCTTTACATATTTTTCAATTTTTGCATATATCATTAAAATTTATTTTTTATGTATTATTTTTTATGTATTTTTAAGTATTTTTACTATTCAACTACAACGCTTAATATTTGACATACATTTGTGAAACATATAATGTTCTACCCCCTTTTTTTATGAACGGACTATGTGTTTTACTACACAGCCTCGTTTTGATGTCACCGGTATAAATGGCTGCAACATTGTATCCATCTTAGCATATCTGAGGAAGTGGGCTTGATACCCATGAAACGCGTTATATGCTGTTTATGTATAAATAAATAATCCTTTCTATGTAAGCCCACTTGTGCTTATTTTACATTAAGCGCTCTAGTCCAATTTGAGTTCCTTTGTTACAGTTCACTAGTAAGCCCTAACCCGGTTTTACTTTGTACTGTTCTTCTCCCTATCGTACTCCCCGGCATCCTCGTAGAACCGGAGGCGGGAACCAGGACCGGAGACGCTCTTCTTCAAATCTCTGCATTGAGAGATAGAGTGTTAACACGAGCTGTACCGTATTTTCAGTACAGCAGAAACAGGTGAGACCCTGACCTTTATTCTCTTACGGTATCTTTATACGAAGGACCCGATTTGCGCTCTCTTTTTCTACAGCCACCAGTGTCTCATCTCCTAAGCGGACGAGCGCACCACTATCTGCATCAACTGAAGTTCACCACACACAGTATGTGGTGACCTTCAGTTGATGGACACACAACATTGTGCTGTAGATTTTGATAGTTCAGTAATAGGACATCTTGATGGCCCTGTTGCAACAAAAAATCCTCCTATTTCTCATTTTGCAACACAATGAAGGGTGGTGTTATTTTGTATTTTCCAAGTAATTTTCTATATTAAAAAATCCTGAAATTCAGTTTTCACACTTTCCAATTACCCCAACCGTTGTAACTAAAATATACAGAGTGGGCCATTTATATTGATACATCTAAATAAAATGGGAATGGTTGTTGATATCAACTTCCTGTTTGTGGCACATTAGTGTATGGGAGAGGGAAAACTTTTCAAGATGGGTGTTGACCATGGAGGCCATTTTGAAGTTGGTCATTTTGGATCCAACTTTATTTTTCCCAATGGGAAGAGAGTCATGTAACACATCAGACTTATTGAGACTTTCACAAGAAAAACAATCGTGTGCTTGATTTTAACGTAACTTTATTCTTTCATGAGTTATTTACAAGTTTATTACCACTTATAAAATGTGTTCAAAGTGCTGCTGATTGTGTTGGATTGTCAATGCAACCCTCTTCTTCCACTCTTAACACACTGATAGCAACACCGCAGAAGAAATGCTTGCACAGGCTTTTCAGATGCTGCACATCTCCTATCTTCACAGCATAGGCAATTGCCTTCAGATGACCCAAAAGATAAAAGTCTAAGGGGGTCAGATCAGGAGACCTTGTTGGACATTCAACTGGCCCACGATAACCAATCCACTTTCCAGGAAACTGCTCATCTAGGAATGTTTGGACCTGACATCCTTAATATGGTGGTGCACCATCTTACTGGAAAAACTCAGGGAACGTGCTATCTTCAGTGCATAAAGAGGGCAACACATCATCATGTAGCAATTTCAGATATCCAGTGGCATTGAGGTTTCCATTGATGAACAATCGCCCCATGATCTTTGTACACCATACCATCAATTTTTGTGTCTCAATAGTCTAGGAGGGATCTATCCACTGTGGGTTAGTGTCAGACCAATAGCCTTGGTTTTGTTTGTTAACTTCACAATAATGTTCTGTGTAAACTAAGGGTCCTGTTCCAATTTTTGTTTTGCCCATTCTGAAAATTCAGTGCGCTGATCTGGGTCATCCTCATTGAGATGCTGCAGCAGCTGGATTTTATAAGGGTGCCATTTGTGAGTAGCTAATATCCGCCGAAGGGATGTTCGACTGATGCCACTCTCCAGTGACATGCGGCGAGTGCTATGCTGTGGGCTCTTGCTGAATGAAGCTAGGACAGCAACTGATGTTTCTTCATTTGTGACAATTTTGTTGCATCTATAGTTTGGCAAATCCAACACTGAACCTGTTTCACGAAATTTGGCAAGCAGTTTGCTTTCTGTTGCATGGGAGATGGGTGGTCTCGTAGGGTGTATTGCATTGAAATCTGCTGCAATGACTTGGGTACTGCGTTCACCAGACATCAACACAATTTCTATCTGCTCCTCACGTGTTAACCTTTGCAACATGTCAATAGCTGTAAACAAAGAGAAACTTGTAAATAACTCATGAAAGAATAAAGTTATGTTAAAACCAAGCGCACTATTGGTTTTTTGTGTGGAATTCTCAATAAGTTTGATCTGTTACATGACCCTCTTCCCATTGGAAAAAATAAAGTTGGATCCAAAATGTCCAACTTCAAAATGGCTGCCATTGTCAACACCCATCTTGAAAACTTTTCCCCCTCCCATATGCTAATGTGCCACAAACAGGAAGTTGATATCACCAACCATTCCCATTTTATTTAGGTGTATCCATATAAATTGCCCACCATGTATGAATGATGCATTTCATTTAAGACAGGAGCAAAAAAAGTTAATGGATAGCTGACATTTTCTTTTAGAGTTTTAATTCACAATACAGAGCCCTATGAAATAAAAGTGTGAGGGTTAATGCTAATATGTGTACATGTGTGTTTCAATAAGCTAAAGTTTGTTTATAAGAAAATACCCAAACTTTCCTCCTTAAAAGACCATACAGATATCCATTTGAGGCCAGATTGTGCAGAATTGAGGCAT
>JAODAL010072210.1:0-15208 GCA_025379985.1 Phyllomedusa bahiana
CAAAGAAGGGCAAATGTCTTCTCAACTAAGAACGTGTTTTGGGGATGATTGGGACATTTTATTACTTGGAGTGGGTGCGACGAATTAACACATCTACACGTGTAAAAAATACCTTTAAAAACTACAGGGAGGGGTGTATGTTGTATGTTATCACACTTGAAAAACAAGCAAAATGATAATAATTTAAAACTATAAATAAAACTTCCCTAAATAAATTCTGTAAACAAATGTCAGTTACCAAAAAATATACTAAGTGACAGTCACTGTACAAAATAGCATAGTGCCACTTTGTGATCTGTGGGTCAAACAGGTTTAGGGTCATGCTGTGGCCTAGGAAAGGGATAGTCTATGTCCAGTGAAACTAAAATGGTGGTTGAAAGACTCCTTTTTTCCGGCACTTTTTAAATGTGGGGGTCATGCAGGTTTGGGGCTCATGCTATTGCCCAGGACAGGTATAGTCAATGTCCAGTGAAATAAAATGGTGGTTGAAAGACTCCTATTTCTGGCACTTTTTAATCTGTGGGTCAGACTGATTTAATGGTCATTCTGCGGTACAGGACAGATTTAGTTAATGTCCAGTTCAACTAAAATGGTGGTTCAAAGACTCCTTTTCCCGACACTTTTTAATTTGGGGGTCAAACAGGTTTAATGGTCATACTGCGGTCCAGGACAGGTATAGTCAATGTCCAGTGAAACTAAAATGGTGGTTGAAAGACTCCTTTTCCCAGCACTTTTTAATCTGTGGGTCAGACAGGTTTAATGGTCATACTGCGGTACAGGACAGATATAGTTAATATCCAGTTCAACTAAAATGGTGGTTGAAAGACTCCTTTTCCCAGCACTTTTTAATCTGTGGGTCAGACAGGTTTAATGGTCATACTGCGGTCCAGGACAGGTATATTAAATGTCCAGTGAAACTAAAATGGTGGTTGAAAGACTCCTTTTTCCGGCACTTTTTAATCTGGGGTCATGCAGGTTTGGGGCTCATGCTGCGTTCCAGGACAGGGAATATTCAAAGTCCAGTTTCAAGTAAATGATGGTTCAAATCATACTGCCTTCTGGCACTTTTTAATTTGTGTTTCATGAAGGTTTAAGGGTCATGCTGTGGTGCAAGACAGTGATAGTGAATGGTCTGTGATTTATTTTTTCTGTGGCTTTTATATCCTAAGTGTGTTGCCTAAGATGTAGCACGTATCCATTTGACTGTTGTGGATGTTAATTCCAGCTTCACCATCCCTGTTTGGGTGTAAGAATGAAGGTGTTGTTCCTCTCCCATAGACTTTAATGGTCATCGACGATAATCTATTATCGACTATCGGATATCTTATTGATAATTGCCGATATCGACTATCGACCCGATGACGATAGTCAGCGTAATCGCTCATCACTAATGTTGACAAAGGCAGAATTTCATGTTAAGGAAGGGTCTGGAGAACATATACCGGGTTCAATGCCTTTTGCCTCTTGTGTTTGTCATTTTCGCACCTTAAAAATTGCAAGTCCAGCCGAAAGAGAGGAACCTGCTTCCTTCTCCTCCACTGAGGGCATCAGCGATTAGGCATCGGAGCAGACAAAATCATCCTCTCTTGGACCTTTTGATCTCTTAAATTGCCTTTTGACCCCAATCACATTGTATCATCAAAGAGGTCTTCAGAATATGGATTATCCAGTGGGGTCTGTTTACTGGGTGACATTTGGCCCGTCTTTGCTTCAGTTTGGACTGGTGATGATGATATTTGTGGCCGTGACTGAGAGGAAGAGGAGTTAAAACCACTGGAAAGAGGGAGTGTTAAACACTGAAGAACAGATTGCCTCCGCTCTTGAGAAATGAGACGCACAGGGAACCGACCAAGCAGATGACAGGCCATGCTCAAAAATATAAATATTAAAAAGGTCAAGATTTGTTCACAGTCTCTTATTGAAGAACTGTACTCCAAAGTGTTCTTAAATCCCTATTATTTCCAACTGGCAACTAGGATTAGGATTTTACAGTAGCCTGACCCTAAAAGCAGCAGAAAAGACCTTATGGACACTCAGAATAAAATTAGCAAGAAGAAATGAGCATTTGAAGCAAGATTTATTTGAATAGAACCTAGACTTTTGCTGTCTTTTACAGCAGCATTACCCCAAAATCAGCAAAAATGACCTTTTCGACACTATATAAAATTAGCACAAATAAAAGAGTTTTTTAAACATGATTTTTTTGGAATAGGAACTTGACTATTGCTGTGTTTTACAGCAGCAAAAAACCTTTAATATTGGTGTCTTTTACAGTTGCCTGAACACAAAACCAGCAAAATGACCTTCTGGACACTCTGAATACAATTAGCAATTAGAAATGAGTATTATGAATAAAGTTTTTTCAATAGGACCATTTTTTCAATGAGGAATGTGTATTTCACATTGTAAAGAAGACGTGCTATAGTTCAATCGGTGACATCGGCAACCAGGGCAACAAAATTGTCAGAGATCCATGCTTGATTCATTTTAATTCTCAGGGGAAAACTGGATACGTTTGTCTGTTATCACCCTGCCAGCTGCGCTGAAGGTGCATTCAGAGATAATGCTGGTTGCAGGGCAAGATAACACCTCTATGGCATGCCGAGCAAGATCGGGCCATTCATCCAGTTTGGACACCCAGAAGTCAGTTGGGTCTGGACCAAGTCCAAAAACATCAGTGTTGAGACACAGTCATGGATCATGATCTCTGTGTGTCTCAATCCTGTCCTGACTTGCAGGTGTTGGTGAGGTGGTAAATAACAATTGTCACATGTCAAACATTAGGCTTTTTCCCACTGCCTGCTGCTGCTGCTACAGCTGCTTGCCACTCTACTGCTGTCACGTTGCTCATGTTGTTCCATCGTGACATTAGAACATGAAGAACACACAACAGATGTCTCCAGTTGGTCAATGATCACGGTCTCAAATTCCAGCATTTTACTATCAATGTATGTGGGTGGAAGGAATTTACTGACTTTCAATTTGTAATGTGGATCAAGGAGGGCGGCCACCCAGTAACTGCTGTTCATTTTGATTGCCTTGATGCGTGGATCATGTTGCAGGTAATGTAGCATCCAAGCACTTATATGTGAGATGCTGCCAGGATCTCCAAAGCCTCGGGATCGAAGGGCACTAGCCTCAGGATCGAAGGGCACTAAACAGATCTTCCTCGTCTTCCTCCTCTGCCTCAACTCTGTGCCAACCTCTGACCACTGCAGAGACATCAGTACCAGCCATGCCTCCTCCTCCTCCTCCTCCACTTCCTCATACTCAGCATCTCCACAGCCCTGACTAGCCTTATACACTGTACTCTGAGAGCTGAAGTACTGCCCTGCACCAGCCCTGGACTCCGAACCACCACCTAACGAAGACCTATAAAGTTGGCAAACAGTAGGGCCTTCTAGATCCGATGGCGAGTAAGGCTCTGTGTCTGCATCTGCGACCGCCTCCTCCATCACTGCTGAGACCTGTTGCTTCAGAGTGTCTAACACTTGCTACAGAAAAAATATCACCACAATGGTCATGATTAGTGATGAGCGATTGCGTCAACTATCGTCATCGGATCGATAGTCGACATTGTCAATTATCATGCCGATATCCGACATCCGATAATAGATAATCGCCGATGACCATTAAAGTCTATGGGAGAGGAACAACACCTTCATTCTTACACCCAAATAGGGGAGGAGAAGCTGGAATTAACATTCACAACAGTAAAATGGATATGTGCTACATCTTAGGCAAGACAAGTAGGCAACAAGAGTCACAGAAAAAAAACTGACAGACTATTAACTATCCCTGTCCTGTACCACAGCATGACCCGTAAACATTCATGACCCACAAATTAAAAAGTGACAGAAGGCAGTATTACTTGAATCATCATTTTAGTTGAACTGCACATTGACTATACCTGTCCTGTACCGCAGTATGACCATTAAACCTGTCTGACCCACAGATTAAAAAGTGCCTGAAAAAGGAGTCTTTGAACCATCATTTTAGTTTAACTGGACATTGACTATACCTTTTCCTGTACCGCAGAAATGACCATTAAACCTGTTAAACCCACAAAATTAAAAAGTGCCGGAAAAAGGATCTTTAACCACCATTTTAGTTAAAACTGGACATTGACTATGCCTGTCCTGGACCACATTAGAACATCAAACCTGTCTGACCCACAGATTAAAAAGTCCCGGAAAAAAGGGAGTATTTGAACTACCATTTTAGTTAACTGGACATTGATAACCTGTCTGGCCACAGCATGAGCCCCAAACCTGCTGACCCCAGATTAAAAGTGCTGGAAAAGGTATTTGAACCACCATTTTGTGAACTGGACATTGATATACCGCCCGGCCCAGCATGCCCAAAAACCTGTCTGACCCACAAAATTAAAAAAAAGTCCCGGGAAAAAAAGGGAGTATTTTGAACCACCATTTAAGTTAAACTGCACATTGACTATACCTGCCCTGGACTGCAGTATGACCATTAAACCTGCCCTGACCCATAGATTAAAAAGTGTCAGAAAAAGGTTTTTGAACCACCATTTTAGTTAAAACTGGACATTGACTATACCTGTACTGGGCCACAGCATGAGCCCCAAACCTGCATACCCCAAGATTTAAAAAGTGCCGGAAAAAGGAGTCTTTCAACCACCATTTTAGTTGAACTGGTCATTGACTATACCTGTCCTGTACCACAACATGACCCCTAAACCTGTTTGACCCACAGATCACAAAGTGGCACTATGCTATTTTGTACATGACGTCATTTAGTAAAATTTTTTGGTAACTGACATTGTTTATAAATTTATTTAGGAAGTTTTATTAAATAGTTTTACATTATTATCATTTAGCTTTTTTCAAGTGTGATAACATACCACATACACTCCTCCCAGCAGTTTTTAAAGGTATTTTTTACACGTGTAGATGTGTTTATTCGTTCGCACACCCCATAAGTAATAACAATGTCCTAATCATCCCCAAAACACTTCTTAGTTGAGAAGACATTTGCCCTCCTGGCTTCTGAGAGTGATTCAGCCAATCAATTCATTGGTTTCATTTTTCCTCCAAATCCTTCTTCAGTGATTAGGGACAGACCCCGGGAGATCAAAATGATGCGACCCATAGGGGACTCCAGCCCCAGAAAATTTTGAGGCTCAATTTGTGCAATTTGTATCCAGCCCTGGAGCCCTTTTTGACACTACTTAACCTCACAGAAAGCACCTTTTTCAAAATCGGATTTTTTAGAGAGATTTGAAGCTCTCTTGATTGCCCTTAACGATGAGATCCAGTGCTGCCATCAGTGATCTGTTAACACGGAGGTCCAGCTGCCAGGGCCAGACTTACAGTGGGTGTGGTGAGAGCCCAGGCTGGCGTCCGTCATCAATTAACACGCAGGTTCAGCTATCAGGGCCGGACTTACAGTGGGTGCAGTGAGAGCCCAGGCTGGCGTCCGTCATCTATTAACATGGCAAAAATGCCCTTATGACGTAGCAACGAAAACAGTCGTGCTGAAGCAGAGTGTGGAAGTGGAAGTGTGAGGCAAGACCTCCAGCCTTCCTCAGTACACAGTCAAGACCTGGGTAGCGCTTGCCCCTCCGTATGAGTGCGGCCCAAATTTGGGAGCTTCACTTGGAAATGCTGGTGGTTGACGCCCCCTGTTCCACCCAGGTGTCCTTTTTCTTGGCATTCTTTTTCTCCCTTTTCTCAACGTGCTGGAGGAAATTGTCTCTGTTCTTTGTTCTCTGTCTGTGCTCCATACTCCATGTCCTCTGAATAACCTACATCTGGTCTAGTCTTCCTGTACCTCCCTTGTACAATTCAGAGGAATTTTTTTACCAGCTATTTTGTACATGCAAGTTTTTTAGTAGTTTAATTCTAGAAAACACATTTTTAAAATAGGATGGAATGCCACCACATCTTTGTTTCTCTTTTTTTTAATTGTATTAAATGGGTTGTCTCACTACATAGATTGCTAGCTATGTTAAAGATCTTGCAAAAACAAGTTATTTTGCAATATGTGTCCATTAACAGTGTCCTACCTATTCCTGTTTTTGACAGCACCATGCCCCATACATTTTAAAAAATCACCCTTTAGCCACTCTTGACAATTGTGAAGAACAAATGTCTGTTAGAAATCACATTTTTTAGAATAGTACCTGTAGTATAGCTGCATTTCACAGCAAAATGCCCCCAAAAATTCAAAACATGACCCTTGAGCGACTGTTGACAATTGTGAAGAACAAATGTCTGTTAGAAACCACATTTTTTATAATAGGACCTGTAGTATTGCTGCATTTCACAGCACATGACGAAAAAAATTATAAAAATGACTTCTCAGCCACTGTTAAAAATTGCGAGGGAGAAATGCCACTTAGAAGCCGCATTTCTGTTCCAAAGGATTTTGATTATAGCTGTATCTCACAGCACCATGACCCCAAAACCATTGAATATGCGAAAAATTCTAAAGATTAAGTGAGTAAATGGAATACGTTTTTTTTCATTAAACCTTGTACAATTGGTGTCTTTTACAGTCTCCTCACTGCAAAACCAGCAAAATGAACTTTTGGGAACTGAAATAAAAAATTTCAAATAAAAAATGATCATTTAAAAAAAAAAAAGTTTCAAGAGGACCATTTCTTTTGAAGAGGAAAGTGAAGTAGACCGGCAACTAATCGGTGACCTCGGAAATTGGGCCACAACTCATCAAGATCCATGCCGAATCATCTTGATGAAAGTCAAACGATCCACATTATCTGTGGAAAGCCGGAAAGCGTTTGTCTGTAAAGACTCTCCAGATGTGCTGAAGGTCCGCTCAGATATGACGCTGGCTGCTGGGCAGGGCAACACCTCTATGGCGTGGCGAGCGAGCTCGGGCCATTCATCCCCTTTTGGATACCCAGAAGTCGAATTAGGTCCAAACATATCCAAAAACATCGGTGGGTTGAGAAGCAGATAGTCGTGCACCATGATCTTTAACCGGTCTCTGTATGTTGTATGTGTGCCCTGCATTACATGCGTTGGTGAGGTGGTAAATAAAGATTGCCATAGGTCACCCATTAGGCTTCTGCCAAAATGCCTGCTGCTGCTTGGCACTCTACTGCTGTCACGTTGCTGATGTTTTTCCACCATTATATTTGAAGAACGTGAAGCAGACGCAACAGAGGTCTCCAGTTGATCAATCAGCACGTTCTCCAATTCCTGCATTTTACTCTCTATTTGGGTGGGTGGAAGGAAAGTGCTGAGTTTTGCTTTGTACTGGGGATCCAGGAGGGTGGCCACCCAGTAACTGTTGTTCAGTTTGGTGGCCTTAATGCGAGGATCATGTTGGAGGAAATGGAGCATTCAAGCACTCATGTGAGAGATGGAGCCTTTGCTTTCCCAAGCCTCTGGGTCGAGGGGCACTAGCAAACTGATCTTCCTCATCTTCCTCCTCTGCCTCAAATCCATGCCAACCTCTTTCCAAGGCAAGGACATCAGTAATGTCGGTGTCCAGGAATACCTCCTCCACCTCCTCCTCCGCTTCCTCCGGCACAGCTTCAACACAGCCCTGACTTGCCTCAGATGATGCACCCTGAGAGCTGAGGCGCCACCTTGCACTATCCTTGGACCCCGAACCACTGCCTAATGAAGACCGATAAAATTGTGAAACTGTCGGGCTTCCTGGATTCGACGGAGAGAAAGGCTCCGTGTCCGCATCTGTATCCATATCCTCCTCTGTTGCTTGTGGGACCTGATGTTTCAGAGTGTCCAACGATCGTTCCAAACTAACACATCACATTTCTCATGCTGAAAAGGGCATTGTCCGCACGGGCATTTGGTGGCGCTCAAACTGGAAGGATGGTGCAGAGCTCTTTCACCTGCCTTTCCCTTCTCGGTGGCTCAACACCCCGAGTTTCCCCACCGTGCTTGTCAGGGCCCTGTGTCAGTTCGTACTGCGGAAGCATGTGCTGCTGCCCCAATCGCTGGAGTATGTGGAGGGTGGAATTCCAGCGTGTTTCCACGCAACAATGAGACGTTGACCCGGGAAGCCGAGCTGACCCCCCAGCAACGCAGCCAAGCAGACGAAGCAGGTGCGAACGCGGAAGGTGAGCTCAGAACCCTCCAGCCTTTTCCCCAGCAGCAGTCCAGGACCCGGGTAGCGCTTTAGAAATTCTGACGACAAGGTTCTGACTGTGCCAAGAAAGGGATGTGCTCCAGCCTACAGATCTTGAGGGTGGCCAGCAGATTTCGACCGTTATCGAACACCACCTTGCCTGGCACAAGGTTCTTGTCCACAGCTTCTGAACTGTGTGTTGACAGTCTCCAAGACAGTTAATTTTCATCACTGCCTGGTTTCCTGGCACGGAATGCCACCAGAGAACCTTGGGGAAAGACCCTGCACTCCCTGTGTTTTGAAGAGCGTGCGCTGACCTGAGAGCCACCGTTAACCCACTAAGACACCACCCAGCTACCCATTTAGCTTCACAAGCTAAACGGCCCTTTGGCCCTGCTTTTCTAGTCCAGTGCAGTTTCAGATGGCTTTGGGGACTAATGCAGCAACGCGCTTAAAATTTTAGATGACACGTGGCGTCCAGGGCAGGGACGGCTTTTTGGAAAAAAAATGCCTGCCGCATTGGTATTTGGTGGGAGGGAAGGGGCCCTGACGTGGGGAATCCAATGTGTCCACCAACGGAACGGCAACCCTTTCCAAGGGAAAAACCGGCATTGCCGGGGATCAGGGTTTTGGGTTTTGGATGGTTTGGGTTAAAGTGTTTCTTCTGCTCCCCAAAAATGGTAAAAGGGTGGGTGCTAACTGGCCGCTGTACGGGATCAGGTCGTCAAACTGGGGAAGGGAAAAGGGGGGGGATGGGGTTCCCGGGGGGCGTGGTCTTGGGTGAGGGGGAGGGGAACGGGGGGCGACCTTGCCATCCTCTGAGAGACAGGGGCGAGGAACGCTTGGGTTTGGGGGAGGAGTGGAGGGGAGACGAGGGGGGTGACAGTGGTTTTAAGCCCGGGATCGGGTGGCCTTTTTTGGCCAAGGTTTTCCCCCATTTCAACTCAGATTTTCGCATGGAATAGACATGTTGGGGGTGGTTATGCACCCAAAATTCTTCCCTTTCTGAGCGTTTATGGCAAAGGGGGATATGACAAACCCCGACACACCGCGCTTTCTACAACAAAAACAATCACCCCCCCACCCTTGACTCAGTTGCCCTCTCACACACAACAGAACCCGCAACATCAACAGACAACCCTGGCACACAGCCTCCACCAAACAACTGAGGCGAGCTTCCAGAATTGCTGAACGCCACTGGAAGAAAAGCCGCTCCACCGACGACTTCACCTCTTACAAACAATCGCTACACGCATTTAGGTCTGCACTCACTACCACCAAACAGGTTTACTTCACCACTCTCATAGCCTCCTTGTCTCACAACCCAGACATTTATTCAACACCTTCAACTCTCTCCTTCGCCCCCCAGCACCTCCTCCCCCATCTCTCCTATCAGCGGACGATTTTGCAACTCATTTCTTAAATAAGATCAACCTCATCAGAGAAAGCTTCACACCCTCAGTCCCCACTACCCACCTCTATACCCCTACCATCGCCATCACCCACCCTCACCCTGACACAGTCCCCAGTGAACACTTCCATAACCTGCTTTCCCACTGTTAGTCATGATAACCTCTCCTCTCTAGTGTCCAAATCCAACCTCACTACCTGTAACCGTGATCCACTGCCATCCTACCGCATCCCAGACCTCAGCACTGTTATTTTCCCAGCCCTCACAGATATTTTCAATCTATCATTAACCTCTGGCGTCTTCCCTTCCTCTTTTAAACACGCGACCATCACACCTATCCTTAAGAAACCATCTCTCGACCCCTCCTCACTGTCCAACTATCGCCCCATCTCACTGCTCCCTTTTGCATCCAAACTCCTCGAGCAGCACGTCTATCCTCCCACCTCTCCTCCAACTCTCTCCTTGACCCACTCCAATCAGGCTTCCGACCCAACCACTCCACTGAAACTGCCCTAACCAAGGTCAACAACAACCTAGTAACTGCAAAAGCCTCACGCCACTACTCCGTCCTTCTCCTCCTAGACCTGTCCTCTGCCTTTGACACTGTCGACCACTCCATCCTGCTACAAATCCTGTCCTCCCTCGGCATCACGGACCTAACCCTCTCCTGGATCTCTTCATACCTCTCTGAACGGACATTCAGTGTCTCTCACTCCTGCACCACCTCCTCCTCCCACCCGCTCTCTGTTGGTGTCCCTCAGGGGTCTGTCCTGGGCCCACTCCTCTTCTCTATCTACACTCTTGGTCTGGGTCAGCTCATAGCCTCACATGGCTTTAACTACCACCTGCACGCGGACGACACCCAGCTTTATATCTCCGGTCCTGATATTAACTCTCTTCTCTCCCGGATCCCAAAATGCCTATCATCCATTTCCTCCTTCTTCTCCTCCCGTCGCTTAAAACTAAATGTAGATAAAACAGAATTCATCATCTTTCCACCGTCCCTCTCTACCCCTCCACCTGATCTCTCTATCACTGTTAATGGCCACACCCTCTCACCAGCTCCACAAGTCCGCTGCCTTGGGATAACCTTTGACTCCTCTTTATCCTTCAAATCACACATCCAAGCCCTCACCTCTGCCTGCCGCCTCCACCTGAAAAATATTTCACGCATCCGCCCATTCCTCAACTCTGACACTACTAAAATGCTAGTCCATGCCCTCGTCCCTCTCCCGCCTTGACTACTGCAACATCCTTCTCTGTGGCCTCCCAGTTAGCACCCTCGCTCCCCTCCAATCCATCCTGCTAGCCCGTCCGATTCACCTCCCTCCTCGCTACTCCTCTGCCTCCCCCTCTGCCAATCCCTTCACTGGCTGCCCATTGCCCAACGAATTCAGTTCAAATTACTAACCCTGACCTACAAGGCTCTCCATAAACTCTCCCCTCCATACCTCTCTGCCCTAATTTCCAGATACCTCCCCTCACGCAATCTCCGCTCCTCACAGGACCTTCTCCTCTGCTCCCCTCTCATCAGCTCCTCACATAACCGTCTCCAAGACTTCTCCGTGCTTCACCCACACTCTGGAACTCATTAACCCAAAACATCAGACTCTCCCCAACTTTCACCGGTTTCAAAAGCAACCTGAAAACCCATCTCTTCAGGATAGCCTACAACCCACATTAACCCCACCACCACTACACCGGCCCGCAAGCATGTCTGCCCCACACCTTCTGTCTCTCCCCTTCTTCCTTGTAGATTGTAAGCCCTCGCAGGGTCCTCTTTCCTCTCTGTTTCAGTTACTAGTCATTTTTGTCACCATTGTATTTGTTCAATATTTGTTATGTATGTATTCCCCTTAAATTGTACAGTGAACTGGAATTAATGACGCTCTAAAATAAATAATAATAATAATAATAATAATAATAATATGACATCACTGGGTGAATCAGAGGCTTGCTTGAAAAAGGCCCAGGCTTGAGAAGTCGTGGACCTTTTTGACGGCGATAAGCGAGGAGCGGTGTTTCCGCTGATCGTGGCTGGCAGAATAATCTCAAGCGGACTTGTGCGACCGCCCTCTCCTTTTTTGAGGTGGGACCCGTACTGACACCACCCCATCTTCTTCCTCCTCGTCCAGTGATGAAGCGCTCGCAAGCAAATTCTGCTGAAAAGACCCCGTTGGATCCGCAATGTCGTCATCATCATCATCATCAACACAGGTGATTTCCCCGTCCTAACATTCTGCATCCTGGAGCTGCGGGCTACAAGCAAGAGGGACTGCAAGGCGTTGCCGACCGCCCGGGATTTTTGCCAATTGACCGGCTTCCTTCTCCTCCTCTGATCGCATCAGCGATTGGGCGTCAAAGTAGACAAAATCATCCTCTTTGGCCTCTTAATCTTTTGAAATGGCTTGTGTCCCCAACCGCATTTTGTCATCAAAGAGGTCTTCAGAAAATAGATTATCCACAGTGGTGGGTACACGAATTGACATTTGGGCTGCCTTCGCTTCATGTTGGACAGATGCTGACGATGGTGATGATGACATTTGTGGCCGTGACTGGGAGGACGAGGAGGTAAGACTGCCGGATGAAGGTTGCATTAACCACTGAAGAACAGATTGGCGACGCTGTTCGTTACTGAGATTCACAGGGTCCTGACCCAGCGATGACAGGCCTGACGGTCCTGCAACCGACGATCCCTGGCTTGCGTGTTGTCGCCAGCACTGGAAGGAGCACCTTCTCTCGTACTTCTACCTCCATGTCCTACACCCCTCTTTGCTCACTTACCACCTGCATTTCGCTCCATGTTCAAAAAGATAAAAATTTAAGAAGGTATGGAAGAGTTTTTGACAGTCTCTTATTGAAAGACGGCAAATCACAGCTATTCTTAAATCCCTCTAATTTCCTACAGCCAACTAGGATTAGAAACTGAATTGTTTCTAGCGAATAGCTGTGAATTGCGGTCTGGTGGAAGAACCGTAAGACAAAATCAACAGTGTTCTTTCTTCAGTCCCATGGAATTACAACTGCCCAGTAGGACTAGGAATTTATAGTTTTCAACAAACTATCATACAAGTGCGCTATCTGCGCCAAACTGAGATTCACCGAGTGTAATAAAACTATTCAGAAGTTACACGGATGAGAAATTGCGTTTTTTGCAGCAATAACAAACGAGAACAGTTACTAGAAAAATTTTCTATCAAAATTGTTGTACCACGTGGCTATTTGAACAAAACTGGGGCCGCACCACGTGCATTACAGCTATTTAAAAGTTATACGGATAACAAACGGTAGTTTTTGGACCAATGAAGTACACCAACAGTAACTACAACATTTCTGTATTCAAATTTAAGGACAAGGTGGCTATTTGAAAAAAACTGGGGCGAACCAAAGTGCAATAATGCTATTTAAAAGTTATACGGATAAGAAAAGGTGGGTTTTGCACCAATGAAATACAAAAGCAGTTACTACAAAATTTCTGTATTCAAATTTAAGTACAAGGTGGCTCTTTGAACAAAACTGGGCCGCACCAAAGTGAAATACAGCTATTTAAAAGTTATACAGATAATAAAAGGTGGGTTTTGCACCTATGAAATATACCTGCAGTTACTAGAAAATTTCTGTATCCTAATATAAGTACAAGGTGGGTCTTTGAACAAAACTGGGCTGCGCAACTGTGAAAAACACCTATTTCAAAGTTATACGGATAATAAAAGGTGGGTTTTGCACCTATGAAATACACCTGCAGTTACTAGCAAATTTCTGTATCCTAATATAAGTACAGGGAGGATCTTTGAACAAAACTGGGCTGCGCCAAAGTGAAATACAGCTATTTAAAAGTTATACGAATAATAAAAGGTGGGTTTTGCACCAATGAAATATACCTGCAGTTACTAGCAAATTATGTTCTATTAAGTACAAGGTGGGCTTTGAACAAAACTGGGCTGCGCAAGTGAAAAAACATATTTAAGTATAGGATAATAAAGGTGGTTGCACCAATGAAATACACCTGCGTACTAGAAAATTTCTGTATCCTAATATAAGTCAGGTGTTTCTTTGAACAAAAAACTGGGCTGCGACAAAGTGAAAAACACCTATTTGAAAGTTGTACGGATAATAAAAGGTGGGTTTTGCACCTATGAAAATACCTGCAGTTACTAGCAAATTTCTGTATCCAAATATAAGTACAAGGTGGGTCTTTGAACAAAACTGGGCTGCGCCAAAGTGAAAAACACCTATTTAAAAGTTATACGGATAATAAAAGGTGGGTTTTGCACCAATGAAATACACCTGCAGTTACTAGAAAATTTCTGTATCCTAATATAAGTACAAGGTGGGTCTTTGAACAAAACTGGGCTGCGCCAAAGTGAAAAACACCTATTTAAAAGTTATACAGATAATAAAAGGTGGGTTTTGCACCTATGAAATACACCTGCAATTACTAGAAAATTTCTGTATCCTAATATAAGTACAAGGTGTGTCTTTGAACAAAACTGGGCTGCGCCAAAGTGAAAAACACATATTTAAAAGTTATAAGGATTATAAAAGGTGGGTTTGGCACCAATGAAATACAACAGCAGTTACTAGAAAATCTCTGTATCCTAATGTAAGTACAAGGTGGGTCTTTGAACAAAACTGGGCTGCACAAAATAAAAGGTTCAATCTACTGGTCAAAAACTGGTAAAAAAAAAAGCTATTTCAATGCAGGTTCAAAGCAGAGTCTGGCTGCACAATATTGAACTTTCCTTTCAAAAGCCTGCCTGTCTGTCTGTCTGTCCATCCCCCCCCCTGCGGCTGTACAGCGCTAGACGCTTCTTTCAAAGTCTTTCTAACTAACTAAGAGCTGAAATTCTCTAATCTACCTATGTTCTAATGTTCACAGCTAAAGCCATAGTTGTCTGTTAATAAAGAGAACTGTGTCTTGAGCTGAGCTGGCTGTATTGAGAGAGATCTAGCACAGCTGCTCTAGTGAGAGACACTGACACACAGATGAAGAACAGGAAACGTGTTCTATGCAAAACGAGGTCATGTGATTTTCCAGCATGACAACATACATAACAGTCATGACGTTCGCACACCCAGATCATCCTGCTTATCGTTCTAGCTGATTTCTGGCGCAAATGACGGAGCGCCGAAAATGGCTCGTAGTAATAGATTCTGTGCAGATTCTCACTAAAATTCGCGTGATCGGAAATTTCGATCAACCTAAAAATATGCGATTTCAACTTTGCGATTATAATCGCTGTCCTGTCATGATGACTAGGACATTTCTGACTTACATTTTGGTGACTCTTCAATGGCAAGAATGGTGCAGTCTTTCACCTCCTCACTCCTATGGCTCAACACCTCGAGGTCCGCACCACTACTTGTCAGGCCATGCGCCACTTCATACTGCATAATGGCATTATGCTGCTGCCACAATCGCTGGAGCATGTGGAGGGTGGAATTCATGTGTGTTTCCACGTCAACAATGAGTCGGTTGATGGGGAGGCCAAGATGACGCTGCAACGCTGCCAGTCGGACCGAAGCAAGGTGCGAATGCCGGAAGTGTGAGCTTAAACCTCGAGCCTTCTTCAGCAGGCAGTAGAGACCCGGGTAGCACTTTAGAAATTTCTGCACAACAAGGTTCATGAAATGTGCCAGGCAAGGTATGTGCGCAAGCCTACCGATCTTAAGGGCAGCAAGGAGATTTTTCCCATTGTCGCAAAC
>JAODAL010072211.1:0-15208 GCA_025379985.1 Phyllomedusa bahiana
GACTTTTTTTCTGTGGTTTTTAAAAACCAAGTGTTTCCTAAATGTACCCGTACCCAAATTGATTTTTGTGGATGTTAATTTCAGCTTCTCCAGCCTTGTTTGGATGAATAATGAAGGGTTTTTGCTCCCCAAGATTTTAAGGGTCTCGCTATAATCGATGCCACTTTCGAAAACCTTTATCGAAAGGGGCCGATATCGACATCCCCCCGATGTCGAAGCCAACGCAATCCTCAACACTACACATGGGTGAAATGGGTGAGATCTTTTAAACAGGGGCACGACAGAAAAAACAAATGTAATCCCCCCTTCCCCTCAACTGAAACTAAAAAAAAACCCCTTTTTTGCGGGGATTTCATTTAATAAATCTACCTGTTTCGACTGACATACAATTTCAACGTAAGAACAAACCTACGGTCCCTATCCCGTTCATAACTCGGGGACTGCCTGTATTTTAAAGAGTAAAAAAATTCAGCAAATATAAATAAATAAATAATTCCTTTTGCATTTTGGTGGTTTTGCCTGCACACCAGCACATCAGCTTTAAGCACCCACAATTTACATTTGAAAAACACGGGGGTGGGGATTTCTCTTTTTTCCACTATGGATAATGTTATTCTTTTTTCTGCTAGACTGCCCCCCCTAGCTTTGATGAATTTGGGAAACTTGTCACGTAACTAAATTTTAATTTATAACACCAAAACCAAATTCACAAAGGGATTTTGGCTTTAATTAATTTATCTCACCCCGGAGGCTTGTGTATGCTGGGTAGGCTAAAGAAAATAGAAATTGTGCATGCCATGGGTGGTTCTGGGAGTTGCTGAAAATAAAATTAAAGCTGAATAAATAAAAATAATAAATACAGTCATAACACTGTCAATCATCAAAGTCGAGTTCAAAGCCTTCCATGGCGACTCATTTCCTGCTTACAAGTTGCTTCGTTCTATTAGTGCTTCCATATCTGAAACAAGAATTTACCCCGTTCCTAAAACCCCTCAATAAATTTCCACTGCCCAGCTGGGGGGCTTAGAAAATTTTAGACAAAATTTTTTTTTTATTTTTTTTAAAAAAGTTTTCCCAACCAAAACCTGGCTTTTTCCAGCGCCGGGGCAGAAAAAAAAAAAACAAGGGGTTTCATTTTCCAAACTTAGTATTTTAAAAAAAAACCAAAATTCATCCAATATATGATATCACAGTAATTATCTAGATCTTCTGAGCGTTATTGTCTTTTATTTGATAAAACCTTTTACCCTTGTTGGATCAAAACAAGTTGCTGTGTTCTATTAGTGCTTCCATATCTAAAAACAAGATATAGCAATCTATGGAAAATGCTATAAAAAGCAACAACCCGGGCACACTGATGTTGGGATCCATTGGCAAATGGGGTTTTAATATGGATAAATGAAGGTTCTGCATTGGGTAGAAATAATTACAGGGATCATATGTCCTAGGGGAGAAAAAAAATTGGGGAATCGCTTGTTGAGAAAGATCTGGGCGTTCTTGTAATCATAGGGCAACAGAACAGCATGCAATGTCAATCAGCTGCCTCTAAGGCAAGCAAGATATTGGCGTGTATAGAAGAGGCCTGGACTCGTGGGACAAGGATGTAATTTTGCCGCTGTATAAAGCATTGGTGCGACCTCACTTGGAATATGCTGTTCAGTTCTGGGCCCCAGTTTATAGAAGAAATGTAATGGAGCTAGAGAGAGTGCAAAGACGAGCAACCAAACTTATAAGGGGAATGGAGCATCTTAGTTATGAGGAGAAGTTAGTAGAATTGAAATTTTTTAGTCTTGAGAAAAGACGGCTTCAGGGGGGGTGGGGACATGATTAATTTATATAAATATATAAATGGTCCTTACAAAAAGTCTGGGGAAAAACTATTTTATGTAAAGCCCCCTCAAAAGACAAGGGGACATTCCATTCGGCTGAAGAAAAAGGATTCAATCTCCAGAGGAGAAGGGCGTCCTTCACTGTAAGAACTGTGAATCTGTGGAATAGCCGCCTGAGGAGCTGGTCACAGCAGGAACAGTTGATAGTTTCAAGAAAGGCTTAGATACCTACCTGGAACTAAAGAATATTAATATGTATGTAGTCATGTAAAATTCTGGATCCTGGCTGGTGGTGGCTCTGGGGTCAGAGATGGGGCCTCCCCTGGAGCAGATTGGTTCATGCCTTGTGAGTTTCAGGGCATTCACCAGTGGTGAGGCTTGAAATCCTTGTCTCCCTCCCTTCACCCACATTTTCCCCAACCTTGGTTGAACTTGATGGACACGTGTCTTTTTTTCAACCGTACTAACTATGTAACTATGTAAGAATTTAGCTTATACCTAGAGCTACCTAAATAATGTGCACTGTCCCAGGTGAAACCTAGAAATTTTAGATTTTCTTTTATTTCCAAAAAGTTGCAGTCTCAAAACACTTTTGTTATCCAATATATGATACAACAGTTATTATCTAGATCTTCTGAGAATTATCATATTTTATTTGACAAAACCTTTTACCCTTTTTAGGAACTAAATAATTTCCTTGTTTTATAAGTGCCTCTATATCTAAAACACGAAATCCCCCCCCATTCCTAAAACCACATAAACCACCTTTTACCCTGGTTTGATCTAAAAAAGTTGCCTTGCTCTCTTAATCCTTCCATGTCTAAAACAAGAACTTACCCCATTCCCAAAACCACATAGATAATGTTCATCATCCCCGATCGATGTTTGAAATTTTTAGACTTTTTTTTTACTTAAAAAAAAGTTATAGCCTCAAAAGGCAGACTTCATTCAGTGTAAGAAACAACAGTAATTATTTGTATCTTCCAAGCATTATTTTCTATTTTTTGACAAAACCATTTTCCCTTTTTGGATCTAAAAAAAAAGTTGCCATGTTCTATTATTGCTTCCCTATCCACAACAAGAATTTACCCCATTCCTAAGGCCACATAAATAATGTACACCGTTCCAGCGGGGTCTTAGAAATTTTTACTTTTTTTTATATCTTATAAAAAAGTTCCAGTCTCAAAAGACCAATTATATTGAGTACAAGAAACAACAGTAATTATCCATATCTTCCGAGCATTATAATCTTATATTTGATTAAACCTTTTACCCTTGTTGGATCAAAGCAAGTTGCTGTGTTCTATTAGGGCTTCCATATCCAAAACAAGAATTTAGCCTATACCTAAAGCTACCTAAATAATGTGCACTGTCCCAGCTGAAGCCTAGAAATTTTAGATTTTCTTTTATTTCCAAAAAGTTGCAGTCTCTAAAAACTCCTATTATCCAGTGCATGATATAACAGTTATCTGTATCTTCTGAACTTTATCATATTTTATTTGACAAAACCTTTTATCTTTTTTAGGAACTAAAATAGTTTCCTTGTTCTATAAGTGCTTCTATATCTAAGCAATAATTACCCTCATTCCTAAAACCACATAAACCCCCTTTTGCCCTTGTTGGATTTAAACAAGTTGCCTTGCTCTCTTAGCTCTTCCATTATTGGTTTCTCGGTTTCATCACAGCCGGATGCTATATCTATAGCTCTTTTTGGATCTTAGTGAACTGTCTTCCCCTGATGAACCCTCCTGGGCATATTGCTTGGCACAGGGGGGGTAAACACATCGGGAGTTTGGTAAATAGATGCTGATTATCCACATACATTGCATTTTTTTAGGGAAACATTAACCTGGCTGAGGAGAGTAAGGAGATTGTAGGGTCTCCTAAGGGCCGGAGTTAGAGTGGTGGGGCCGCCCTTCTCGGGGGGATGACCCCGTTTGTGTACAGGTCTTAGGAGATTGCTAGACTCTTTGGTAGGGATAGAATTACCTTTTTCAAATTTTTTTCTCCTTTTTGACCCAGAAGTTGTTTTGACGGATCATGAACACTACGACTGAAGAAGATGCTGATACCAACACAACGAACTGTGAGTGTATATGACGCTTTCATGGTTGTATGAAATGTATTGGTTGTACAGTCCCTATCTAGTCTATCTACTGAGAGACCACTATATCCATACAGAAGTTTTTGAACTATGCTAATGAGTGTTTGTCTTTTTGAGATTTTGTTATTTATTAAATATTAAAAGCTATATTTTAGCCGTTAGTAAATATTCTGTGAGAATACTTCCATATGTGAAACAAGAACTTACCCCATTCACAAAATCACATAGATAATGTACATTGTCCCAGATCGATCTTAGAAATTTTAGATTTCTTTATTTTAAAAAAGTTACAGTTTTAAAAGACAGACTTCATTCAGTGTAAGAAACAACAGCAATTATCTGTATCTTCCAAGTTTTACTATCTTTTATTTGACAAAACCTTTTACCTTTATTGGATCTAAACAAGTTGCCTTGTTCTCTTAGTGCTTTTGTATCTAAAACGAGATACCCCATTCCCAAAATCACATAAAAAATTTACATTGTCCCACCTGAAACAAATTTTTTTTTGGGGATTATTGTTTATTTAAAAAACTTCCAGTCTCAAAAGACAGATTCATTCAGTGCAAGAAACAGCAGTAATTATCTGTATCTTCCAAGCATTACTTTCTATTTTTTTGACAAAACCTTTTACCCTTGTTGGATCTAAAAGTTGCCTTGTTCTATTATTGCTTTCATATCTAAAACAAGAATTGACCCCATTCCTGAGGCCACATAAATAATGTACACTGTTCCAGCTGGATCTTAGAAATGTTTAATTTTTTTCTCTCTTTTACGTTTTCAAAAGACTGATTTTATTCAGTACAAGAAACAACAGTAATTATCTAGATCTTCCAAACATTATAATCTTTCATTTGATTAAAACTGTTACCTTTGTTGGATCTAAAGAAGTCGCCTTGTTCTGTTAGTGATTCCATATCTAAAGCAAGAACCCCATTCCCAAAACCACATAAATGATATATACTGTCTCAACTGGATCTTAGAAATTTTAGATTTTTTTGTATTTAAAAAAGTTCCAATCTCAAAATACCGACTTCACACAGTACAAGAAACAGCAGTAATTATCTTTATCTACTGAGCATTACTTTCTATTATTTTCTAAAACTTTTTATCCTAACAAAGTTGCCTCCATATATAAAACTAGAACGTACCCCCTTCCTAAACCACATAAATAATCTACACTGTCCCAGTTGGATCTTAGAAATTTTAAACTTTTTTTTATTTCCAAAAAATTCCAGTGTCTAAAGGCCAATTTTATCCAGTACAAGAAACAACAGTAATTATCTCTATCTTCCGAGCATTATAATTTCTTATTTGATTAAATCTTTTACCTTTATTGGATCTAAACAAGTTGCCTTGTTCTATTATTGCTTCCATATCTAAAACAAGAATTTACCCCATTCCAAAAACCACATAAATAATGTACACCGTTCCAGCTGGATCTTAGAAACTTTAGATTTTTTTATTTCCAAAAAGTTCCAGTCTCAAAAGGCAGACTTCACTCAGTACAAAAAACAACAGCAATTCGCTATATCTTCCAAACATCTTTTACCTTTTACCCTTTTTGGGTGTAAAAAAGTTGCCTTGTTCTTTTAGTTTTTCCATTTCTTTAAACATGAGTTTATTAGAAAAGAAATGAGCAGAATATGTCATGAGATTAAAGTTTACAAATACACCGTTTTGTGCAATGTAAGAAACACAACTTGGAAGAACAAATAAAAGACAATCTCAGCAGTTGACAGGGGGTTGCACTGTAAGATAATAAATCAACATCCATTAAGAGCAAAGGTTGTTACATAGTAATAGTGATGAGGTGGAAGAGAGATAAAAGGGTCAAATAAATTTGTTATTAAAATATTTAGACAAGGTTCAGGGCTCCCAAAGTATTTTTTTCTTGACACAGATATGAGGGGGTCAACAAGACAAAGTTCAGGATAATAGTTGAAATTAACTCTCTTAATCACTTCAGTCAGTGACGGAACTTGGGGATCTTTCCAGGCAAACGCTAGGGCTGTATAGGCCGCGATTAAAACATGGAGGAAAATTGTTCCCAGTGAAGAGGGCAAATCTAATAGGCCAATATCTAATAATGCTAGCACTGGTTTGGGTTTGCATGAGAAACCAGTCACCTCAAAGAGCAAACAAATATAGATTTCCAAAAACACTTAATGCAAGGGCAGCTCCACCAAACATGAAGCATCGTTTCCCGCTGACCACATTGCTTACAACAGAGATATGATGAGCCTTTTACGCTGGGTAAAAGTGACATGCAGAAGGACCTGGGAATCCTGGTGGACAGCAAACTTAACTGTAGCAGCCAGTGTCAGGCAGCAACTGCCAAGACAAATAGCATTATGGGGTGTATTAAAAGGGTAGTCACAGAAAAAAAAAACACAAATGCTGACCCTAAGGATTTGTGATTCCAGAAAAAATCACTGGACAAGCTAGAACAAACCCTCTATCTAAATATATCATTTATTTCTACCTACTAAAACACACTATCCCATATAAAACCACACCAGAAACAGCAACATCGCTAATTAATTTTATCATTGTTTCCTATCACTTGCACCTTCCCTACAGTGCCCTATCATAAGTCGGGATAGCTCCACCTCCGGAGGCTCGCCCTAGCAGTCGCCTAGTGTGTCCCTATTCAAATATAATCTATAATCAGTATCCAGGATATAACAAACTCCCAACAGGAGGAACGCCAGTATCATTAGTCTCAAATGAAATTGGACACTCATGCATGCATCATATAGCAGATGCATAAAGTCCTAAATTTCCCACATAAAATACAGTTCCTCTATTCTCAGGAGGAGACATATGGTTAAATCACACAGTTCACAAGAATTCAAATGTCAACTCTTATACCCTCAAAAGATATCCTCATACAGGTTTAGGCATATATAGGTACATAATGCCTTCCCGATATCTTGATAACAATCAATTGCTATCAAGATATCGAGAAGGCAACTAACGCTGATGCAGTTATCCATCTCTATCCTTAAATCCCCCTGATGATCCCTTTAATATTGATGAGGGGGAAACGCGTCGGGCCGAGGAGTTAAGACCAAAAGAATAAGGTTGTATATGCTATAGAATTTATGCATTAGAATTTATCTTATTTGATCTAAACAAGTTGTTTCGTTCTATTAGTGCTTCCATGTCTAAAACAAGAATTTACCCCATTCTTAAACCACATCGATAATTTACATTGTCCCACCTGGATCTTTAAAATTTTAGAATTTTTTTTTTAATTACAAAAAGCTCCAGTCTCAAAAGACCAATTTTATCCAGTACAAGAAACACCAGTAAATATCTATATCTTCTGAGCATTATAATCTCTTATTTGTTGGATCTAAACAAGTCACCTTGTTCTATTAATGCTTTCAGATACAAAAAAATGTTTTACCTTATTTCTAAATCTGCATAAATAACGTACACCGTCCCGGCTGAGTCTTACAAATTTTAGAATTTTTTTTAAATTATTTATTAATTCCAAAAAAGTTGCCATCTTAAAAGTCCGACTCCATCCACTGCACGATATAACAGTAATTGTCTACCGTATTTTTTGGACTATAAGACGCACTTTTTTTCCCCACAAATTTGGGAGGAAAATGGTGGTACATCTTAAAGGGGTTGTATCATTTTATTAAATGGTCTTTTAAATAAGGGGACAGTGAAAGCAAGCAATTTTGCAATTGGATGTCATTTGCAAAGCTGTCTTGTTTTCACTGTCTCCCTTATCCTCGTTTTCTGTAAACACTGTTATCCAGTGCCGGTCGGATCCCACCTCCTTTCATTTTATTGGCTGATGGCTCTACTAATTTACATTCTGTCTGGCCCCCGGTCGTATTCACAGGAGCGAGCATTGCTGCCTCTCTCACTCAGAATAAGGGACCGGCAACAATTTCACTCTGTACAGCTAGCAGCTGCTCATTGACACTGTAGCTGCTTCTACAACCAGAAAACAGCAGAATTGTGCCTCGGTGCCTAATGCTCCTGCGTGTAAGGGGCCGGCAACAATTTCACTCTGTACAGCTAGCTGTTCCTCAGTGACACTGAATCTGCTTCTACAATCAGAAAAGAGCAGAATTATGCCTCGGTGCCTTGTGTAAACATAGAAGGAAGACGGATCTGTGCTCTGGATGAGTTCATAGAAGACTGGATTCAACTGTAACAAACCTCCAGCTGTGAGAGGAGGAGATCAGTCCTCTGAGTTCATAGAAGACTGTCTAAACTGAATGCAGGGCTGTGATATGTAAACAAACAGCTCTTACAAAATGAGACTGCATAGGGAGAGGAACGACACAGTGACATGTGGACTCAGACAGAGGGAGGAGCACTCTGACTCGGGAGCGAGCATGAACAGTGAAGGGGGGATGATGTCATCCCCCTTCAGTTAGAAAACACCCAGCTGGGAGAGGAAGAAACGCCCCTGGATTTCAGGAACTGAGAGAATCAAGCTTCAAGTAAACAGCCGAACTGATGATGCGATACATCCCCTTTAAAGTCCGAAAAATACGGTAGGTGCATCTCATGGTCCGGAGCGTCTTAAAGTCCCAAAAATACGGTATATCTTCTGAGCATTATAATCTCTTATTTATTGGATCTAAACAATTTGCCTTGTTCTATTAATGCTTCCATATACACAAAAAAATTTACCTCATTCCTAAAACCGCATAAATAATGTACACCGTCCCAGCTGAATCTTACAAATTTTAAAATTTTTTAAATTATTTATTTATTCCAAAAAAGTTGCAATCTCAAAAGCCCGACTCCATCCAGTGTACGATATAACAGTAATTATCTACCGTAGTTTTCGGACTATAAGACGCACTTTTTTTTCCCCAAATTGAGAGGAAAATGGTGGTACGTCTTAAAGTCCAAAAAATACGGTAGGTGCGTCTTACGGTCTGGTGCTTCTTAAAGTTTGAAAAATACGGTAGGTGAATCTTATTGTCCGGTGCATCTTAAAGTCCGAAAAATAAAGTAGGTGCGTCTTATGGTCCAGAGCGTCTTAAAGTCCAAAAAATATGGTATATTTTCTGAGCATTATAATCTCTTATTTGTTGGGTCTAAACAAGTCGCCTTGATCTATTAATTCTTCCATATATGATTTTTTTTTTACTTTATTCCTAAATCTGCATAAATAACATACACCGTCCCAGCTGAATCTTACAAATTTTAGAATTTTTAAAAATTATTTATTTATTCCAAAAAAGTTGCAATCTCAAAAGCCCGACTCCATCCAGTACACGATATAACAGTAATTATCTACCGTATTTTTCGGACTATAAGACACACTCCCCCCCCCCCCCCCCCCAAATTTAGGAGGAAAATGTTGGTACATCTTAAAGTCCGAAAAATACGGTAGGTGTGTTTTATGGTCCGGTGTGTCTTAAAGTCTAAAAAATACGATAGGTGCGTCTTATCGTCCGGTGTGTCTTAAAGTCCAAAAAATACAGTATATCTTCTGAGCATTATTATCTCTTATTTTTTGGGTCTAAACAAGTTGCCTTGTTCTATTAATACTTCCATATACAAAAAAAAATGTTTTACCTTATTCCTAAAACCTCATAAATAACGTACACCGTCCCAGCTAGATCTTACAAATTTTAGAATTTTCTTTTATTGTTTATTTATTCCAAAAAAGTTGCAATCACCAAATCCCAATTCCACCCAGTCCATGATATTACAGTAATTATCTACTGTATTTTTCGGACTATAAGATGCACTTTTTTCCCACAAATTTGGGAGGAAAATGGTGGTGCGTCTTATAGTCCGAAAAATACGGTAGGTGTGTCTTATGGTCCGGTGCGTCTTAAAGTCCGAAAAATAAGGTAGGTGTGTCTTATGGTCCAGAGCGTCTTAAAGTCCAAAAAATACGGTATATCTTCTGAGCATTATAATCTCTTATTTGTTGGCTCTAAACAAGTCACCTTGTTCTATTAATGCTTCCATATACACAAAAAAAAAATTTACCTTATTCCTAAATCCACATAAATAACGTACACCGTCCCAGCTGAATCTTACAAATTTTAGAATTTTCTTTTATTATTTATTTATTCCAAAAAAGTTGCAATTTCAAAAGCCCGACTCCATCCAGTGCACGATATAACAGTAATTATCTACTGTATTTTTCGGACTATAAGACGTACTTTTTTCCCCCAAATTTGGGAGGAAAATGGTGGTACATCTTAAATTCTGAAAAATACGGTAGGTGCGATACGTCGCGGCTGGATCTTACAAATTTTAGAATTTTTTACCATTATTTATTCCAAAAAAGTTGCAATCTCAAAAGCCCGACTCCACCCAGTCCCCGATATAACAGTAATTATCTATACCTTCTCGTATTTGACAAAACCTTTTTACCCTTGTTTGATCTAAACATAATTTTTTTTTCTCCACAACCTATAATTGTACGAAAAAGATTTTCAAGTGTAAAATTATACATTTTTCCATATTAATGAATGCAGGAGCTACTCTGCGTGGAGTCAATATGTCAAGGGAACGCTAGATAAAGTTATTCATACGTGCCATAAAAAAAAATAGAAGAAAAAGAAAAAAAAAAAAACCCCAGCAAAACATCCAGGGTGAAAAATACATTTAATGAGTAAGTGCAGCGCACAATTCCTCCTTTCAAGAATGTCAGTTCCTATTCAACCTCCATTTTCGATATCGTACAATTACTTTGTCAACAGAAGGTAAAGCTCTGACGGATGATGCATCAGTTCTTGAAACCTAACTTTCCGTGAGTTACTTAGGGTAAAAAACTAAGTGCTTTTACATTGGAGCCCGGGTGATGATAGTGGTTTTATATTTATCACGCTGTCATTTTAGTTGACTGTAGCAGCCTCTCGAAAGCAGGAATACGGACACTAATGGAGGTGTGTCCTCAGCGCTCGGGAAGGGTCACGGATTCATTCTCCTAACATCCTAACATGTTCATAGCTTCAAGCCCAGGAAACAGCTTTGCCCATCTTAAATAGTAATCTGTCTCTGCACCTTTCCGGGGGCCCTTGTATTTTTTATTTTTTTTATATCTTACTTGTTGATTGTTCCCATTGACCTGTCGACACCGACGATGCAGCCTTATCTTCTTCTCGACCTTCCTCGGTGATACAATGTTGCAATTTTTTCTTCCCATAGTAAGTAGAATTCTACCCGGACCTTCAAAAGTCCAGGAACTGATTGCAATTCTTTATTTATAAGAAATTCTGTCAAGAATCAATAATAGTCCTGGGTCTCCAGTTCCTTCTTTAATAATAGTGTGATATGATTTGTCACAAGCTAGCCCAGAGTATCCACTACATTTTATTACTTAGCTTGCAGCACAAGTCTCATCTTTGAGTCATGAGATCCGCCATGGGAAGACCTTTAAAAAAAAAATAAAAAAAATAGCTATATTCTTTACTGTTTGGTTATTACAGAAAGTCTATACTACTCAATAATATCTTTTATAAGGTGTGCTGTCACATCTACACATAGATGTTTAACCCTGATGGAAAGGGAAGAACATCCCGGGGGCTGGAGGCCATTTTAGTGACACGGACATTGCTTTTCTTGATTGGATGGCAAACGAATCAACGGTGACAAAAAGTTAAATTCTTTTCTACAATTTTTTTTTTTTGCTTTCGATGATTCTTGCATTAAGCCCGTAGCATCACAGGTTCAATTTAGCGATCACAGTCAGACTGCAGTGTGAAGCCATTCGGCTCCGTAGTGTAAAAACCCTTCCGTGGTGATATTAAATGAATAAATACAACGCAGCCATAAAGCGAGCAATAAACACTAATGATATAATAATCACACATGCTATTATCTGCACATCCATAACAGGTATTTAAAAATCACACAAACACTGGGTGGAATGTACATATTTTATAATTACTTCATATTTATTTCCTCAACGCGTTTAAAGGGACCGGATTTAAAAAAATTAAAAAAAATCATTTGTCATTGCTGCAAACAGAGCCGAATTATCAGCATTATGGGCAGAACACTGTAGTGGGCCCTGTCCAAATACATGACATCACACTAGGTCATGCCTGTAGCTACCCCCAAATACGCCCATATTATCATGCAACTTATATCTGGCAGCCTGCAGCCTACAAGACAATTTGGCAGGGCAGGGATCCATTCGCTCCCAACTCCACCGTGGTGGTTATTTGTTTCCACATCCTAAATATACACAAACAGTAAAATAAGCGAAGCCAATCAAGGGATCCTGTTTCTTGTATTCCTGGGACATACATAGACCGCTTTGGGCCCCTATACTTGTGGGGCCCCCGGGCAACTGCCTAGTGTGCCCAATGGAAAAGATGGCCCTGGCTGCGAATAGTCCTTGATAATAGTGTCAGATGACTGTGGTATGGGTTACAATGGCAATGCTTTTGTTAGTGCTCAATCCTCAATGATTAAAGGGAAGGTTTGCCTTAAAGGGGTTGTCTCACTACAGGGATTGCTGCTTTTTTATGTTAAAGATTTAGCAAAAACAAGTCACTTTGCCATATGTGTCCATTAACAGTGTCCTACCTATTCCTAGATATCCCCTCTTGTATGGGCTGCATCAGCTCCTCGGGTCGCTATAACTACAGACCTGTCTGATCTCTCCTGATAGGCTGCCAGCACTGGTCGCTATAGCTGCAGACCTGTTCCATCTCTCCTGATAAGCTGCCAGCACTGGTCGCTATAGCTACAGACCTGTTCAGTCTCTCATGATAGGCTACCAGCACTGGTTGCTATAGCTACAGACCTGTTTGATCTCTCCTGACAGGCTGCCAGCACTGGTTGCTATAGCTACAGACCTGTTTTTATCTCTCTGACAGGCTGCCAGCACTGGTTGCTATAGCTAACAGACCCGTTTGATCTCTTCTGATAGGCTGCCACACTGGTTGCTATAGCTTTTAAAACCTTTTTCAATCTCTCCTGATAGGCTGCCAGCATTGGTTGCTATAGCTACAGACCTGTTCAATCTCTCATGATAGGATGGCAGCGCTGGTCCCTATAGCTACAGACCTGTTCCATGTCTCCTGATAGGATGCCCAAACAGTGGTCACTATAGCTACAGACCCTGTTCAGTCTCTCATATAGGCTTTCCAGCACTGGTTGCTATAGCTACAGACCTGTTTGATCTCTCCTGATAGGTTGCCAGCACTGGTTGCTATAGCTACAGACCTGTTTGATCTCTCCTGAAAGGCTGCCAGCGCTGGTTGCTATAGCTACTGACATGTTCGATCTCTCCTGATATGCTGGCACTGGTCACTATAGCTACAGACCTGTTCGATCTCTCCTGATAGGCTGCCAGCATTGGTTTGTAACACAGACCTGGCTTCTACTGCGCCCCGTAGAACCAGTAAACACACCCCTAAAACAAAAGGAAAACCAAGAAAACTGGACTGAGGGGAAATGAATCGAGTAGTAACAACCCTTTTTTAAGGGTTTGGTTCTCCCATTTTTTTTCCCACAGCCCAAAAACAGCTTCAGATTTATGCTTCCGTCTTTTTTGGTTTTGGCCTGGGGGTTTGGTTCTATAGCAGCGATTTGCAATAGATTTTGGAAAAATTTAAAAGTTGCATCAAAATTTAATGCATACATTATTAAAGGGTATACAGCGTTCCAGATTAAGAACGTTCAGTAAAATAAAAAAAACACTAGGAATTAAATCCAAAAATTAGTAGGTGTTTGCTTTATTTAGCACTTTAAAGGTACAAAAATCACAAAACTGGGTGGAATGTACATATTTCATAATTACTTTTTTTATTTTTCCCCAAGCGTTTAAAGGCCAGGAAATTTTAAAAAAAAAAAATCATTTGTCAAATTTCTGCGGATATTTCGAAAAAGTGCCAAAATGATTATGATTGGGGTTTCAATGGAATGCTTTTTTAGTGTCAATCCTCAATATTTTAAAAAAGGGAATTTTCCTTTTAAAGGGGTTGTCCACCAGCTGTTTTTTCAGACCCAAGAAGCTTAATTTAGGCTCCTGGGTCTTTGGTTGGGCGTGGGTGGTTTATAGCTTTATCGATATAGTTTTTTGGAAAATTTGATAATTGCTAAATTGCTAATGCCCAACCATCTTTTAAAAAAAAAAAATTTACACGCTCCCCAATTTAAAGGGGTTTGTCTAAACATTTTTCATTTTCCTCTTTTTTTTCTTGGTTTCATTTTGAATTCAGGGGTGTGGTTATGGCTTCACCACACTGCAGTATAAGCCGGTCTGTAATAGAACCAGTCTGACAGCCTATCAGGGAAAGGGTCAAAAAAGGGTTTTAGTTTAGTGACCAGTGTGGGCCTTCGGAAGATCACACAGGTTGTAGCTATAGTGACCAGTGCGGCAGCCTATAGGAGAGATAAACAGGTCTTTAGATATAGTGACGTGCTGGCGCCCCATAGGGAGTCAACGGGGGCTGTCTATAGTGACCAGTGTGGCAGCCCATCAGGAGAGATAAACAGGTCGTACTATATGACCAGTTGGAGCCTTTCAGGAGAGATCAAAAAAAGGTCTGTAGCTATAGCAACATGTGGCACCATCAGGAGAGTCAAAAGGGCTGTAGCTATGAAAAACCCGTGCTGGGAGCCCTATTGGGAGGTCAAACAGGTCTGTAGCTATTGAAACCAGTTGGCAGCCACAAAGGGGAGAGGGGGAACAGGTCCCGTAGCTATGTGACCGTTGGCAGCCTATCAGGGGAGATCAAACAGGGCTGTAGCTATGCAACCAGTGTGGCAGCCATCAGGAGAGATCAGACAGGTCGTAGCCTAAGGACCCCGAGGGGCGATGCAGCCCATACAAAAGAGGGGTATCTCCCGAATAGATGGGACCTGTTAATGGGAACAATTGCAAAGTGACTGTTTTTAGAAGATCTTTAGAATGAAAAGCAGACAATCCTTTTTAGTGAGGGCGGGGCACCCCTTTAAAAAAGTGCAATAAAAATTAAAGCAAAAACACTAAGAATAAACATCCCAAAAAAAGTAGGTTTTTGCTTTTCTTAAATTTAAAAAAAGGGTTAAAAATTCCCCCGTGTTTAACCGGGTTCATCGGTTTGTACATTTAAAAAACCCCTAGCCTTCAAATTGCTATGACATGTGAACAGGAGATATTATCTGGAGACAGGGCAGTTTAGCTAAATTTCACCCGGCCGGAGGTAAAGAAATTTCGCCCCCCCCCTCCCCCTCCCATGTAACATAATGCGACATAATGAAACACAGTGCATCCCCTCAACCAAATCAAAATATAAGAAAGTTTACCACAAGTCTACATAAAAATTAATAGATA